>DF359890.1:0-27639 GCA_000787875.1 Solanum virginianum
TGTTATGATTAAAGTATGATTATTTCAAGTATTATGTGGGATTAGACTTAGAACCGATGGATTTGATGTCGACGTTGGACTATCTTCAAGGGTCCATACTCCTTTTCTCAAACTATATGCCACCATAGAATTATGATTATTACCCTTGCTATACTAGTGGATCCATCTAGTGCACTTTATCATGAAATCCTTTTCGAAATGGGTCATGTTCCCTTAAGGTGAAGTATGGTTTACCTTGAGTAGACCACCTCTTTACTGATGAGGGGTATTCAGCGGGATTCCAAGTTGTACCGCGCTTGGTCTTACTTATGTTGATTAAGGTCTCCTCCCACATATGTATGGTATATTATGCAAGTTGAATGATTTACTAAGCATGTTTTATTACAAGCATTGATCATACATGTCGTATTGAGATTATATCTATTGCTTATACGCATGCATTTCGAATATGACGACTTATATCCTTGTTGCAATGCACTCTGCATACTTAGCACATTCAAACGTACTAATGCATATTCTATGCCTATATGATATTACCATGTAGGGACTGGAGCTCCTTTTGATCATCCTTCACATAGCTAGTTTGGTACTTCGGAGAAAAGCATTGGTGAGTCCTCAAGTCCGAGGGCAATATCTAAGCTACTCTAGCTATGTTGAAACTTCTTCATGTTGAACACTTATTATTATCTAGGTGAGCCCGGGAAGTGTCTTGGCCCTACTCCATTCTAAGTTAGAGGTGTTGTTGGATACCATGTTTTGTTTATGCTATGAGCTTGACTCTTTTATGCTTTTATAAATATCAAGACTTCCCTTAGTCCCGCTTCCCCTTTAAATTATATCTTTTGATGCTTAATTTTGCTTACGTGACCAAAGATGTGCGAGTGATATGCTAAAAGGCTTGTTTGGGGTCCGTTTAAGTTCTCCATTCGCCGTGTCATGTCTAGGCCCTAGACTTGGGTCGTGACAGTATCCATACCAGAAACAGTGATCCAGACTCAACGAAATTATCAAAAATCTATTTCAAGGCCTTCTCACCACATTCACCGATATAACTCATATAAACTAGTTTAAAACTCAAAATACCAAAACTATCATCAACAACTCCAAAAATTATGAAGAAACCATTTCAGCGTTAGTTTCACCATTCGAAACTACTAGGACTGTCAAAATTTCGATCCGAGCTTCTGAACTCTAAATGTTGACCAAAGTCAAATTTTAGTTCCGAAAACAACAAAATAAATTCTGGGAAGAACCAAAATTCCAGATTACACAACTTTGGGCCTAAAAAAACTTATTTTAGCTCTGAATTAAGTTCTGTAACTTCTCATAGACCATTTTTGACGTTCCAGAGCTAATGGAATTGATGGATATCTAATTCGAAATGCAAAACATAGAATGATATAAAAATTTATTTTTTCGACAACTTAAGCTTCAAAAAATGCTAAAACTCATAGTTTTCATTTTTTTTAAAACCAGGATTCAAGTTCCAACAATACAAATAGTTCAAAATAGGCCCAAATCAACTTAGGAAAGAGTAAAATAGTAATTTTTCTAGATAAAGCCAAAAATGACCAACCAGGTCATTACATCATTCGCCACTAAAAATAATGTTCATCCTCGAACATAAGAGAAAGGAGAGTACTGAAGCCTAAAAAAGGTTGGAATATCTGGCCCTCATATAAGACTCCAACTCCCTAGTAGCCTCATCAACATAATGGTGTCGCCACAAAACCTTCACAGAAAGTATATATTTGGACCTCAATCTCCGGACTTGCTTGTCCAATATAGCTTTCTTCAAAGGACAAATCTGGACCCAACTCAATCGAATCATAAAAGATCACTTGGGATTCATCAGGAATGTACAGGCGAAACACAGATACATGAAAAATCAGATGCGCTGAAGCTAATCTCGATAGTAAAGCCAACTCATAGGCCACCTCATCAACTGTCCTCAAAATCTCAAATGGGCCAATGAATCTGAGCTTTCCCCTCTTCCCGAATCTCATCACACCCTTCATGGGTGACGCTTTCAGCCAAACACTATCACCAACAGAGAACTCAAAAGGTCTGTTCCTCTGAACAGCATAATCCTTCAAGCGACTCTGAGTAGTCATTAGTCTACCCTGAACCAAGTGAACAAAATCCATGGCATCTCTTAGCAGGTCCACCCTCAACATATTTGTTAAACTTGAGTCAGACCATCCAATAGGCGATCTACACCTCCGACCATACAAGGCCTCAAATGGTGCTATATGGATGCTAGAATGGTAGTTGTTGTTATATGCGAGATTTGCCAATGGTAAGTGTTAGTCCCAATGGGCCCTAAAATATATCACACAAGCCCGTAGCTTCTCATCCAACACCTAAATAGTTCCCTCATACTGTCTATCTGTCTGGGGGTGGAAAGCTAAACTCAAATCCACTTTAGTACCTAAACCACCCTGTAGAGCCCGCCAAAAATGGGTGAACACAGACCCTCTGTCTAATATAATAAACACTAGCACACCATGTAATCTGACCACATCTCGGATATACAACCTAGCCAACTACTCCAGACTATAGCTAGTCTTCACCGGTAGAAAGTGAGCTGACTTGGTTAAATGATCAACAACCACCCAAACTGAATCAAATTTGCCCAAGGCCATGGCAAACCTATAACAAAATCCATAGTCACTCTCACCCACTTCCAATAGGGAATGGGCATCCTTTTGCTTTGATTTCCTACGCCTTTGGTGTTCATACTTGACTTATAGGCAATTCAAGCATTTGCCACGAACTCAATTATGTCCCTTCTCATCCCAAACCACCAATAATGCTATTTTAGGTCATGATATATCTTTGTTACACCTGCATGGATGGAATATTTAGGATAATGTGGTGGAACGCTTCACTTCCAACCCTTAGGCAGCCATGGAAAACAAGCCTCAAAAGGCCAAGGACCCCTCCACGTGGCCTTCACGATCCGTGGAGGACGCCTTGGTGAGCACCTTAGTCCAAAATTTCTCTGAAATAGATTTTCATGCATCTTTAAGGCCTCCTAAGGTTCGGGTCCTTATTGTATGCTTATGATATGAACAAGAGGCTTGGATGGGGCGCCTTCAGGCGTCACATTTGTCGTGTCATGGCTAGGCCTTAGATTCAGGTCGTGACAAGGAGCTACTACATGAAATCCAACATAGCCCCCTATGTTGGCATGGGGAGACTACTTGATAGGTAGAACTCCATCAATTTATGCATGCATATACTTAACTTTAACTTTGTTATTATGGATGCACTTGGGTCCATCTTTGATGATAATTATCTTTTCACCATATTTAAAACATCATAAAGGGGTTTCATAAAATACTTATAACTTTCATAAACTTCATAACATATAATAAAACCCTTCATCATTCATAATATGCATCAATAGAGGACTTAACTTAAAATTTGGTGGGTTAATGCATGTAAGTTGTAATTCATGAAATTCAAGAGTATCATGCATAAGTATAGTAGAACTTGATCATTTAAATCATTCTCAAACAACTCACCATACTCATTGAGAACCCTAGATAGGAGTATATTAAATTCATCATGCACATCAACTTCATAAAATCTTCATAATATTGCACTTTAAATAACTCATACAACTAAAAATACATCATGGTATCAATACTTAAAGAGACTTCATGCATCAAGTGAAATATTCATAACTTGAAAACTAATAGCATAGGAAACATACTTGAGCTTTGTGGAGGGAAAGACTCCACAGATCAAACCCACATACCTTGATTAAGAGCCTAAGAAAGAATCTTGAGCTTGGGAAAGAACCTTGACAACCCTAGCTCTCTTTCTTGAGCCTCGGAGAGGAGAACTTGCCTGAAGAGATTTGAGAAAGTATAGGAATGGGAGAGAATGAGAGTTTATGGGATGAGACAGGGTTGATATGGGGGAGAAATAGGCTCAAAAAGATGTATTAGGCCTAGGATGTGGAAAATTTTCAAAAATACCCTTCACTAAAAATTGTCGGAACCAAACTACGAACCCCATTTATGGGTCGTAAAATTATTTACGGATCATAAATGGCATGTTTCGTCCTGGTTACACTTTTGGACCTTTGAAATTCAAACTACGAGCGCCCCTTTACAACTCGTAAAAAGATTGACGGGTCATAGACCCTTTTGTAAAACTCGTCCATATTTAGAAATTTTTTCAACTCACGACCCCAAATTACAACTCATAAAATCAACTATGACTCGTCCTGCTTGATTGTAAGCCTAAGTCCATAAATCCAATTTGTTTCACCTACTCAACCCCCAAACCACGAACACCCTTTTATAGCTTGTAGTTCCTTTTATAGACTGTAAACACCCCTCATAGATTGTCTCCCACACTTAGCCAATTTTATACCCCATTGACCCAATCCACGAGCCTTGTCTATGACCCGTGGTTTAGATTACGAGCCATAAATAAGGCTCGTACTTTGACCTACAATTTTTCAGATTTCATATTTTTCTGCATTTTTGTACTTTCTAACTTACGAGGCCTTATAACTCATATGAATTAAATTAATCTTTTTTATTGCAGAATTCTTTAATCCTGAAGAAAGGATTCATAAAAAGAGACGGAAAAAAGCACATTTCTCTAAAACATTTCCGAACACATGAACTCCAAAAGAATGGTGATATTATAGTGCAATAGATTCGTTTGAATTCACAATTTAGCTAATTTATTCGCTAGTCTTAACAACTTCAACTTTCAAGAAGATGGTGCACAAGTTTAGAATGTAAAGGTTCAAGTTTTTGGATTGATGTTCTCATTAGGGAGAGTTAATACACGTTTTACTCTTTTTCCGTAATGAGATTATGTCCCACAAGATTTTTCTTGTAAGATTTTTAATAAGGCAACCTAGATGTATATTATTAGATATATGTACTTTTCGTCCTTCACTAGAGTTTTTTCCATTGAATTTTCTAATTAAGTTTTAATGAGGCGCATAATCTATCAAATAGACATTTAAGAGGGAATGTTTATAAACATATTTGTACTATAGTGAATGTCTATTATGTAGGTTTCTTTGGAGAAAATGAATAAAGGGATTTTGCTTCATTGTAATTGATTTATGAATATTACTCAATCTCTTAATATCCTTCAAGAGAAATAAGAAATCTTCTCTCTTTCTTCTACTTTATTCTTTCTTTCTTACTTTGTAGTTTTATGACACCTACTTCTATTTACCTTCTCTTTTCAAATTTTATTGGTTAGTGTCTACAAGAGAACCAACTGCTTTTTGTGTGTCGTCATCTTATAATTCCTATCCTTTTACTGCTCTTATCTCTTTCATGCGTCGTGTGGTTGTGCGATTTTACCTTCCAAGTTTCTTTAATCTCATGGGTGGTTCAGGTCATCAGAATAACCTATAGAATTCCATTGCTATTCCTTTTCATCAATAAATTAAAATGCTTTAATATGAATCCATATCTATTCCTTTCCTCCCCTGATAGATTAGAATGCTCCATAGAATCCAATCATCCATCTATATACTTTTCCTCCACTAATAAAAGGTTCATCCCAAATCACGTGCAATCACTTGGCTTTTCTTTGTTTTTTTTCCCTTTCAAAATTGTTTGGTCCTTCTAAAGACGAACATACTTCCAGCTCCGTATGACAAAGCGTATGGGAGCTAACCAGGCTTGCTGGAATGTTCTAGTAACTGCAGTGCTAATCTATGAAAAGTACAAGTGAACAAAGATAGACCAGTTAAAGACCATGGAAAAAAGATATCTTGAAGATGAAACACTAAAATACAAAAGAACATTGATGAACTTGAATAATTAATATGTACCAATTTTTATCGACACACACTGGATTACCAGTATCTCAATGCTAGTTCCTAAATCTGTCACACAGCTCCAACAACTGTTACCACCTAATGATACCTATCGTTACACCTGTTAGCAAAGCTTAGGAGAAAATTGAATGATAAAAGCTTGCTGCTAATTGGAAGAGTCCCATCCAGGTTTAAAGGGGAAACCTCGCATGATTAACTTAAGGGGAAGTTGTTGGAAGAGTCCCATCCAGGTTTAAAGGTGAAACCTCGCATGATTAACTTAAGGGGAAGTTGCTACTAGCGTTGCTGCCACTTAAACAAGCCCAGACCAAAACAACTCTCCGCAGCATTATCATCTGTTGAGTCTGATCCGCTTCCAACTGAATCATCCGAACTATCCTCTCGTAGAAGCTGTATTCTATCAGCATGTTTGATGATCCAATCAGTGAATTCAGGAGACGAAGCTAATTCAGCTACAGCGTCCTTGGTAGACTCTTGCGTGAAATCTTCCCACTCCTTTGGAGAGAATCTCTTTCTGTTATGTGTCTTGTGAAAAGTTGAATAGTATTCGCCCGATTTTTCACCCTTGCCATCTGAAAACATGGAAGGACTGAAATAAGCATCGTAATGAAACTTGAGTGCTGCAATCTGCAATCTCTAACATGGAGACCAAGAGAAAAAGGTGATAAATTATAATTAAAAATGGTCCTGTCACTGTTAAAGTTGGAAACAAAGGAAAAGATGAAATATAGTGTATATTCCACATTCAAAATAGTAGCATAAAGTACCAAACCAACATTAACGCAACCCACAACAAATTGGTCAATCGATAAGACTTTAGACATGAGTATCAAGTTCACAGAGCTGGATATTTTGCATCATAAAATGACTATAAGATAATTAATATAGTTTTTGAGGTATCCAAAAATTTGAACACCCACAAAAATTGATAATTAAAGAGATCAATTATACAACCACCACCACCACAATTTATCTGGCTCCTCTCCAGTGAATGATCTCCATTTCTCCTAGTTGGTCTTTGTATGTCTTACATGTGTCCCCTTTATAATTTAAGGGGATCAGATTTATTTGCTTAACTACAACTCTTAACCCACGTTAATAATCATTACTCTCATGTTCATCCCATCAGTTATACACTTTTGCTTCCAACCACTATGCTCTAGAAGGGTCTCAGTTTCAGCAATTATTGTTTTTATTATCAGACATGGTAGATGTGTATATTCACAATTCACTTTACAAACAAAAATAACATTCTCAAAGCACAAAGCTTTGAAAAGAAGAAACTTCAGGAAATGTAGTATATTTCGAACAGAATCCATCATCATTAATAGAACAAGCAAACCCAAAAAAAAAAAAAGGATTTCACATTTGAAACCCCAAAATTCTTGGTCCAACGGCAATCACACACAAAACAAGTCCATCCAGAAAACTTGTCATTCCCAATTTCCACACCGCTCACAGTAAATGGCTTTTGGCCAATTAATGTTGGTGTGGATTTTCCAACTAGAATTTACAACCACGTTCCTAATTTTCGCATCTCTCATATTTACAATGTAATAAAATGCCAAGCCTTCAAAATATTGGAATTTGAAGATGACTCCAGAGCTTCATACTTTAGATGATTTTGGAGATGTGAGAGGCCGACGACTCCTCTGGCAGCGGAGAGAAGAGAGAATGGATGCCAAAGGGAGAGAGTGGAGGAGAAAGAGAATGATTACTAACTTGGGTTAAGGGTCGTAGTTCAGCGAATAAATTTGGTCCCTTAGATTTTAAAGGGACACATGCCAATTGTGGGACATGAAGGGATGACTCACACAAGAGGAGCCAGAACCTCAATCAAATTTAAGGGGATATGAAAATAGGTGGCACTTACACTATCCAATTACAAGATGCCTTCTGAAAATCTTTTTTCCCAATATATTCTTCTCTCTCTCTCTCTCTCTCTCCGTTTTTTTTTTTTTTGTGAAATGCTTTCCAAAATGATGCTTCCCTTCTAGGTACTAGTACTTCCCAACTATCCTTTTTCCTTATTTTTTACTATTATTGGCCAAGCAGATTTTAGTACACTGTATAGCAATTTGTCGGCCGGTGCTCTGATGACTGAACACAGTGACTTGATAAGCTATTATCATCTTCTTTTCTATGAGTTATTATTATTTCAAATCTTATCTCCTATTTGTTCATTGCTAAATCAATATCCCATAGGGAGTTAAAAGATATAAAACTTGGTTCTTCAAAAATATTTTTCATATTTTGCAATTTTGTTTTCCATTAGTGCAAATACTTATAATATAAAAGTAATGTCTAGATTCCTGTCTACTTTTTCAATATAAAACATGTAGCAAATTATGAAGTTTGTATAACATATATTTGTCACATTGAAACTTGTGAGAAATATGGGGAAAAATATTATTGAATTGTATTTACATTATTACATTGAGACCCTATTTATAGATACTATATTAGATTCCTTTTTCAACTAGGATACTATAATACATTCTTTTCCAAGTAGGATTCTATAAAATATTGTTATTCCTATTCCTATTCTAAGTGGGATAGTATTTACCTATTCCTATTCCAATTCTAAATAGGAATCCTATTCCTATTCTAACACTCCCCCTCAAGCTGGTGCACACAAATCATAAGCACCTAGCTTGTTACACATATAATAAATACGATGACCGATGAAGAGCTTGGTAAGATATCTGCAAGTTGATCATTCGACTTCACAAAATTGGCAATCAATCTCAATGTGTTTAGTCTTCCCATGAAATACTGGATTTGATGCACAATGTCCATAAAACACAATGTGATAAGTTCTTCAATTACAGTGTTGAACTTCCCAAACCAAGCTCAGAAGACTGATTTATACCACAAAGGGACTTACACAAACGACATTCAAGGCTACCAAACGACATTAAAGGTTACCAAACTCCCCTTGAGCAACAAATTCAAGTGGTTGCTCCATATAGATTTCTTCCTCAAGATGATCATGGAGAAAAACATTTTTAATGCTCAACTGATCAAAAGGTCAGTGGAGAATGACAATATGGACCATCTAGAAATTACTCTAAGAAAGTCACTTTAAAACTGCTCGAAACCTGCTTATGCACCATAATTCAACCGAGGAAGCCCATGCTAAGTAGTTGGAACTACCTAGTAATGGTTCTGAAGTGATCATAGGATTAAAACTTCCTATTCTCGTTGGAATTGCGACCAAGTCAGTGACATAAGTAGTTGGAACTACCCAGTAATGGTTCTGAAGTGATCATAAGATTAGAACTTCCTATTCCTATACTTTTGGAGCCAAACATATCGATTCCAAAGGACATCTTTAAAATCAAACTCTAGTAGTCACCGATTTGATGACACGACCCTACGCAAATTAGATTTGATAAGTCACCGAAAATCAAACAAAAAAATAAAAAATATATGTAGTCTGCCTCGGAATGCAGAGACGACCTCCCTGAGGAAAAAAAACTGCAAACAAGGATGCCGAAAAACTGCCTAGAACACTGGAAAATGGCCGAAAATTGCTTGAAATTGTTGGAACCCTAATTCCGGCGATTGGATCCGGGAAAAAATTACACGGATAGCCTCAGAATGGAGAGGTGACCCTGCGGGGAAAAGAATCGAAAAAAAATCTTGCCGAAAACAGTCACACGCGTGAGGTGCGTGGAGACGCAGATCTGATACTTCCGACAGCGCGTGAGGGTGCATGAATCAGTAAGACTCGGAGGAGCTTATTGGGGGGTTTGGTCGCCAGAGTAGTCCGCACCTTGTGCTGGTGTTGGCTTTGCACAACACTCGAGAAAAAGAAAAGAACGACGCACACTAGCCTGGCGGTCACTAGCAACTGTCTAGTTTTCAATTTCTTGGAAGGAACACTCAAGAAAAAGAAAAGAACGTCATACATCAGCCTGGCAGTCACTAGAAAATGTCTGGTTTCCAGTTTCTTGAAAGGAAGTTTCAGCCGGAAAGATGGCACGGTGCTACACATGATAAATGTGAAAAAGTAGTCACAAAAAAGATGACACAGTGACCTAACCTTTTATTTTTTTTTTTGTGCTAACATAATCATTGGCCAAACTGGCAGCATATATGGGTCATAGCCACCCACCGGCAACGGAAGCTCTTTGATTTCCTACCAAGACCGTAGAAGCTCTGATACCAAGTGAGAAATATGGGAAAAAATATTATTGAATTGTATTTACATTATTACATTGAGACCCTATTTATCGATATTATATTAGACTCCTTTTTCAACTAGGATACTATAATAGAATCCTTTTCCAAGTAGGGTTCTATATAATATTATTATTCCTATTCCTATTTTAAGTAGGATAGTATTTACCTATTCCAATTCTAAATAGGAATCCTATTCCTATTCTAACAAAACTTATTTACGTTTTCATCTGGAAAAAATATTATTTGACTTCTGAAAATTATTGGTTAAATCAAACACGAGATATAACATATTATTTAATTACACTTGTGCACCTGTTGGCTCTGATTGGACCACTTGACCAATCAGAGCCGGAGAGTATTGATGATTAGTGAACAGCTGTGGTATTAAGAGAATAAGAAGATCAAAAGAAAACTACACATCTCACCAGTTTGGCAGCTCTGAAGTCACTGTTTTTCCTTTATTTCAGCTACGGAGATAAAAACATGAAAGCTGTCCTCAGCTCCAATGATGTGAAAAAGGCTCAGTCGCTGTTGATACCCAACATATTGCTCAAGGAATGCCATGGATCTGCTAGCTAGGAAGAAGAAGATGGAGAGGCCAAGTACTTTCTGATCTGTCCCTAATCTGTCCCAAGTAACTAGTGGGTTTTTTGGGTCCGGTGTTTTCTTGTTATGGGCTTTTTTCTTTGTTTTTTTTTTTGGCCAGATGTTGGTCCATTTGTTTGTAAATAACTTTGAATTTTTTATAGTTTCCCAATATTTGAGGTTTTAACTTAAAAATAAAAGAACACTTGTGCAGTCAAATATGACATCAGGAATCATATTGTAATTACGTTATGGCAAACAAAAATGTCTTTGTAATTACTAGATTGTATAATTAAATGATGCATAATTAATTACACATGCAGAAACTAGATTAATTACACAATTGTTTCCAAACACAATAGGCCCATTTTGTTTGTATTAAGATTAAGCATCTTAATGTATATGTAAATGATCAAGTTACGCCAATTAAAGCCTATAACTCGAAAGCATGAAGAAGTATTTGAAGCTCATAAGATTAAGATTTTAAGTGTATAAAGGTACATAACAGAGTTGAACAAGATTTGCGTGAAATATTGAAGCTTAATTATGTGAGCCAACCCACAATGGGTTTCAAGATCGTATGTGGTATTTATGGTTCATGGGTTGGTGTAGAGTGCAAGGCTTTAAGGCCTAAGTTTAAAGGTAAATGCTTGACCATATAAGGTGGTTTATGACTGGAATAAAGGTTTATGATCGTAGAATAAAGCTACAGTCCCATACATCTTGACGTATGTTGAAGCACCTTGCAAACAGTGAGATTTTTCAAGGATATCGCCATCCACGAGAAGTTTTACGGCCATTAAAGTCGTTCTACAACTGTGGATTTGTCCATAGAAAACGTAAGAGAAGTTGAAGTTCTGAAATTTCACAATCCACGGTGGGATCCACAACAAATTTTACGGCCAATTGCCGATCCCTAAATTTAAGTCAGCATTAAGTTTATGAAAGCTTAAAACACGATCTAAAGCTCATTTCTCATCATTTTTTTTTACATAACTCACCTATAATCTCTCTATGGGGGGTTTCTAGCATATCCAAGATCCAAGGTGAGGATCTTACATGGTTCAGGCTTGATTTTTGCCCGTTATCAACATGGTTGCTAATTAAGACTTTTTCTTCACTTCTAGTTCAAAGCACCATACACCAGCAAAGCTCTGGTTGCTAGTGTGATAAACAAGGCTCATCATATTGCCTCAGATCCAAGTATCATAAAAGAGCTGAACATATTGAGGCTAACTGCCATTTTATTTGTACGATCCAGGAAAATTTGATTTCCATGGACTACGACAAGAAAGGAGAGCAACTAGTTGGTTTGGTCACAAAGGCGGTGAGTGAGACTCAAGTTGATTAACTTTGTAACATGTTAGGCATGACTAATATTTATGCTTCAACTTAGAGGGGGAGTGTTACAAAATGTATGACATCATCCTTTGTAATGTAGCCATAATTGGGTAGCAGATCTGTAGCAAGCCATCTTTATTTTCTTTCCTAAGTTAGCACCTAATTTATAGCATTGATACCTTGCTTACCTGTTGGATTAAGAAATTTAACTTCCATTCGATCACACACACAAATCTTTAGCATCATTAGTAAGTTGGACAAGTATAAGTGTGGTTCCTAATAAATATAAAGTAGAGCTAATACCTTTGCTAGGAGAATCAGACCATGCAGATGAGCTCGGGCTACTGTATGGAACTCCAACTGAACCAAACTTTCTGGATTTGCTAAAGAACTCAGCACGTTTTCTATTCATGTTTATCTGCTTACTATTCTTGGTCCAAACATCTCCATTTCCAGAATATGACAAATCCCTGCATGCAAAGTAAAGATGAGTGAACAAAGAGCAGTACACCTTTCAACACCAAGAAACAATTCTAGCATTATATTTTACATGACATGAGAGAATAAAATCCAACTCCACCTCCCACCCCTCACCTCACCCATCCCAACAAGAAAGGGGAAAAAGAAAGAAAAGAAAAAGATGACCCCTTAAAATGGAAGTGGTTGGAGGGTTAGGTGGAGAAAGGATTCTATCTATAGCAAGGTATTCTCAGTTATCACATATAGGAGAAGTAAAAACAAAAAGATTCAGACAAAGGCCATTACACTAAATATCAAATGATAAACACATGAGACATACAGGTGGAAGCATCTTTCGGCAAGCAAAAGCAAGGAGTTCCACCTCGCTAGTAAGCAGAACAACAGCCTACTCGGGAACAAAAAGAGACATCAAGAAAGATAGACAATGAAAAGCAGCAAGCTGATAAAAATACAGATATACCAGAAATACATAACGTGGAAGACTCACAAACAAAGGAAAGAAACATCACAAAAAAAATGGACACTGTGGAGTTGGTGATAATACTAAAGGGGTTTGATCAAGTGGAAGTGAAAGAAGGGATAGATCAATCAGTAGAAAGCAAGGAGGAGGAAAATCAACATAATAACAAGCAAACGGTCAATTCAGAGGAGTTGGTAGACAAAGCAAGGACATAAAGCAGTGCAACTCCAAAGGATTATGGCAAAACTGAGACTGAACAATTGACAGAAAAGGTATCTGATTTGGTGCAAAATGTTAATGAGGAGATGTTAGAGGCATGTAAACAAAGAAGGTATAGAGAATTTCTTATCTATAACTCAACAGAATACAAAGATATAAATACATGAGAAGAATAATCTAACTATGGCAACTAGATGTTCTAATCCCTACAAATCAGCAATTGTATCATATATACAACATTTTATTATATATATTTGTTAATTCAATAACACACCCCCTCAAGCTGGAAAATAGATATTCATCATTCCCAGATTGTTACAAAGGTAATCAACTCGAGTACCATTCAATGCTTTGCGAAAAAACCACTTAGTTGTTCTCCTGTGTTCACGTAGCCAGTGCAAATCAAGTTATCCGGAATCTTCTCACGAATAAAATGACAGTCAACCTCAATATGTTTAGTTCTTCCATGATACACCCGGATTTGAGGCAATATGAAGAGCAGCTTGATTATCACACCAAAGTTTTGTTGGTGTGTGATGCTTCACCCCTATTTCAGTTAAAGGATGATGTATCCACATAATCTCACACGTAGATTGTGACATAGCACTATACTCGAATTTTGCACTAGATCGAGATACAACACTTTGCTTCTTACTTCTCCATGATACTAGGTTCCCTCCTGGCTCCAACAAAGACACAATAGCCTGTAGTAGATCTTCTATTAATTTTGGATCTAGCCCAGTCAGCATCCACAAAACACTCGACACAAGTATAGTCATGATTGCTATACAATATGCCAAGTCGAGGAGCTCCTTTTAAGTAACCAAGAATTTGTTCCATAAATTCCCAATGTTTGACTTTAGGTGCAGACATGAACTAGCTAACAATACTTACCGCAAAAGCAATATCCAGATGAGTCACAGTAACGTAGTTTAACTCTAAGTTGCGCGGACTCTTCACTTTCAATGCCACACCCATGTCGGATTCTCCGAAAATACAATACTTTTGGAGAATCCGGCACTTTTGAAGAATCTGAGCAACATAGGTTTAACTTTCCAACTAACCTTCTATATCTCTCTGGATCATTAAAGGGATCACCATCATCTTTCATAAGATACACATTGGGAACTATTGGAGTATTGCAACGTTTGACTACCAACTTATTGATGTCTACAAGATAGTCAAGAATATACTTACTCTGAGAATATACTTACTCTGAGACAGAAAAACTTCCCTTCTTGCTTCTAATTACTTCTACTCCCAAAAATTATTTTAAGTGGCACCTTCTTTCGTATGAAACTTAGTATGCAAGAAAGATTTGAGAGAAGAGATTCCCGCATAATGATTGCCAGTACAAGGCTGAGTGATCACACTTGCTCATTTCAACCCAAAATATTAAACGACCTCACTGAACTTCTCAAACCAAGCTCAAGGACTTTGCTTCAAGCCAGACAAAGATTTCTTCAAATGATAGACTTTTTGATACTTCCCTTGAGCAACAAAACCGGGTGGTTGCTCTATATGCACTTCCTCTTGAAAATCACCATGAAAGAATGCATTCTTGATATCCAAATGATGCAAGGACGAAGTAGCTGGAGAAATAAACAAACGGATAAAAGTGAGTTTGGCAATTGCGGAAAAGTATCTGAATAATATATATATCCCATATGTCTGAGCATACCTTTTAGCCACAAGTCTGGCCTTAAGTCTTGTGATGGAACCATTTGGATTAAATTTAACTGTAAATACCCAGTTACATCCAATTGTTTTCTTTCCTTTGGGTAAATCCACCAAATCCCATGTCTGGTTTTCCTCTAAGGCATGGATTTCATCAAGCATTGCATCAAACCATCCACGATGACTCAAAGCCTCCTTTACTGTTTTTGGTACAGAGATAAGAGTATAGAGAAGTTATCAAAGATTTAGACGTCTAGGATAAGAGGTCATAGGAAATAAAATTGGCAATGGAATATGTGAATTTGCAAGTATGTGTACCTTTCCGAAGAGCAGTAGGAAGGTCAAGGTTTTCTGAAGGATTAGGCCACAAAGTTGGTGCATGACAAGTATCGTCTGTATCTTGCCTCCTTGAGTAAACTGAACAATTGGTGGTTATTCTGTTGCAAATGGAGCAGGTACCGAAGATACAATAGTTGGGTCATAATCAATAGAAGAACTAGGAGATGGAAGACCAACATCTAATTGCGCTGTCAAAATACGAGTGACTTAATAGACTAACCATTCATCTTCCTCTGCTTGACTTGTAGAAATAGGAGGTGCATAGAAGAATGGTGTAGTCTCTGAAAATACCACATCAGTTGACACAAAATATTTACCAAGTTCAGTGAATAACACTGATAACCTTTAATAGCCTAGAAAAACACACTTCAATGCCTTGTCTAACTTGGTAGATTTAATACAGATGACAGAGTAATAGATGAAGTTGGTTTAACAGTCCTTAATCAAACACTATTGCAAGTTGATTCATCTGCTACGGTAACCGGAAAGGGTGATTTGCGTGATAGAATGCTAGAAAATATATTAGGATTACCGGTCATGTGATTTGTAGCACCTCATCAATCAACAATTGTGAGGTGGTGATAAGACATGTTTAATCCGACTTAACTGTGGTATTAACTGAGGTATATTCTTCAAGAAATCTCTGATATTGAGAAAATTTAGCAACCTCCTCAGTTGAAACCAAAACTACTTTATCAAAGTATGAACTAGGAGCCACCGTTTCAGACATTTTCCTCTAGGGATTTAGTCCACAGAGATTTAACAAAAACACAAATAGATTTTCACAACCACATGTAACGTATGCCCACAAATATCAAAAAGTATAAAGGCCAGAATACTAGAGTCAGAGGAAAAAAAGGACCAGTAATTTCCTTCCCACGATACCAAAGTGGAGAAAAAAAGTACCAACAATTTCCTTCAGAAATGAAAAAATTATATTCACCAGTTTTAAATCTCTTTGAAACCTTCAATGAAAATCAAATCCTTCAATAAATAAAGATCCAATCTTTCAACCAAAAGGAATACTGAAACATCTCAAAAACCCAACTCATCAAACAAAATACCCAGAGCGAAGCAAAGTTGTCTGGACCATGAACCAAATCAGAAACAACCCGAGATTTCTGATACCACCAAGTAGATACAAAATAGAACAGACCTGGAGAAGTGAACTACCACCTCAAGAAAGTGTTTTAAGACCAAGAGAGGTACTAGAAATTAGCCGGGTTTTAATGACACTCCGGTGATACAAGCGTGATTCTGTTGGACCACACAATTCTTGCCCAGTCACTAGAGATTTATTTCCCGTCGGAAAAAGTTGTTCCTCTCCTTCTGCAGTGGTGGTGAAGCAAACCAATAACTCAGTGAGAGAGACCTAAATGAATCCTTTTCTATACAAAGGAATAGAAGAGTCGAAAGTTTTATGAACACCTTACGCTATGATACCATGTAAACAGAGAAGGTATAGAGAATTTCTTATCTATTACTCAACAAAATACAAAGATATAAATACATGAGAAGAATAATCTAACTATGGCAACTAGATATTCTAATCCCTACAAATCAGCTATAATATCATCTATACGTTATTATATAAATATTTTATGATTCTGTAACAAGGTACAACTCAAAGGAACGGGAACCACAAAGAATAGGAGATTCCATGTAATCAAAAACTGTCTAACTTATTCCCAATCGCATCTAGGATTCAAATTTTCACATAGAACAGAAAAGATACCAAGTCATTCAGGTTCTTGAATTTCTGGACAAAACATCAGACCTTTAAACCTCTGATTCAAGAGAACTACCATGCTGATTTCTGTGGCAATCCCTTCACTGTTTTTCAACATAAATTGAAATAGGTGAAAAGAGCTCTAGTGAAGTGGAGTAGAGATGATGAATATTTCAAGGGTGATTGAAGAAGATCCAAGTCCTCCAAAAAGAAAAAGTTCATATAAAATGCAAGCAAAACTCAGCAAACAATTTATGTCTGGAGGAAAAATACTGGACACAGAGGTGTTTAAAGTGGCTTCAAGATGGTGAAAGGAACACTAAGTTTTCCAGGCTTATGTGAATGGTAGAAGAAAGAAGCTGAAGACTCACAGATATTCAAAATGCACAAGGGGACGGACGGACATCAAGGAGATAGCAGATGAGCTATTAGTTTCTTTCAGAAACAATTTACTGAAGGAGCATATGTCAGAAGATTTTAACCTACTCAAACACATTCCTACTTTGATTGATGAAGAGAAGAACATAAAGTTAACTGAATTAACAACAAAAGATGATATTAAACTGTCATTTTTTGAGCTGAGTGGAGAAAGTTGTAGTGGTTCTGATGGCTTTGCAGGGAAGCTCTATCAAACAGGTTGAGAAAGTATAAAAGATGTCATCAACATGGGGAGGGCTGCTTTGTTGGACAGGATATTCCCAAGTTTATCACACACAAAATCCTGGTTTCATTACCTAAGAAGGAGCAGATAAACATCTTTTCAGATGTAAGATCAATAAGTCTGAACAAATTTAGCAATAACATCTTATTAGGGTGTTGCATGATGATTGGTGAAAACTATTACCTGGTATGACATCACCAAATCAGGCAGATTTTGCACAAGGAAGAAGCATTCTAATGTGTTATTAACTTACAAGACAGCAATGGACATAAAAAAGAGGACCAAAACACCTAATGTGGTCATAAAGCTTGATATGACAAAGGCATATGATGGGTTATCTAGATTGTTTATCACAAAAGTGTTGAGGAAATTTGGATTCTCAGAGATGATTGTTGATATGGTTTACAGAACCCTGTCACATAACTGGAATTCAATTTTATCAAATCAACAGTCTCATGGTCTCTTTAGATCATCTAGAGGAATGAAGCAGGGTGATCTCATGTCACCCACTTATTCATAATAGCACCTGAAGCATTATCCAGGGATTTCAATGCCTTACATGAGAATCCTAACTATAGGATAAGGAATGCTCAAATAGGGTCCAACTACAATGTCATATATAGATACTACATTGTTTGTTTCTGGCTTTCTGCTGAGAAAGAGTCTTTAAAGTTGATAATGAAGATATTAAAGGTTTATGAATCAGCATTTGGGCAACTAGTAAATCTGGAAAAGAATGCTTTCTGTTCATGAGAAGACATTCAAAAACTTTGTGAGAAGAATCAAGACATTTACAAAGGTGAGGCAAGGGACTTTTCCCTTCACCTATCTTGGTTTTCCAGTCTCTTCTACAAGTAACAGAGTAAAATGCCGGTGCCGGTGAGGCGCCAGTGAGATTTTACGTCGGAGAAGAAAAAGGAGATTATCGGAACTGGTGCAGTGGGAAAAACTAACGGATAATACAGAGGTCTGATACATATTTATCTGAATTGGAGACAGCTGTACAATCAGAGGAACTCGTGGGTTGTTCAATTTCTTTTGAAAAAATTAACCCTAACACATGACTTTCCATTAAAATCCAAACAAAGAGCAAAGAAGGGTTGGGCTTGTACCCATTGGCCCAGGTCAGCAGAAACTTCAACAGAGTTGGCCTAATGTAACAAATACTCCAGACCCATTCCAAATTGAGAGAGAAGCTAATAAACTATCGTCAATGTTGGCAGAAGGTGGGTTAGTAGTCAGCCCAGGAACCATTAATGAAGCGAACGATGATCTTGCATTGGCCGAAGAGCAAATCGATAATGATGCGATGTCTACCATTCAGACGGACAACAAGGAGAGCTTGGCTGCACATGCAGAGGAGAACCTTCAGATAGAGAAGGAGGGGGATGACACAGTAGAGGATATTTTACCTCTCAACTCAGCAGTGGAAGAAGGTGCAACAGAATCAGAGAAGACGATCCCCATGTGGATCCAACAGAACATTATTAAGCTAAGGAAGGAATTTGGAGTCCATTTTCAAGGCTATGAGGACGTGGCAATTTGTTCATGAAAATTGATGGCAAAAGACAAGTAACAGAAGAAGTATCAAATGCAATAATGCCAATGACTCCAAAAGAAAAGATTCCAAAGGAGATTAAAAATCTGGAACCAAGAAGCAACTTTATTAGCTTTGGAACAAGAGGAGGGGGATGTTTCATGAACAATCTCAATGAAGGTTAACATAGTGTCGTGGAATGTGAGAGACCTCAATGATCCAGGGAAGAGGCTGTTGATTAAAACATGTTACATATATGCAGAGCAGATGTATACTCCTTTCAGGAATCTAAATTAAGAGGTGATATAAGGGAGATAATTAAAGAACTTTGGGCCAATAGAAGGGTGAAGTTCGCACAGTTGGAAGCCATAGGTACCAATGGGGGATCATCATTTTATGGGGCAACAACATATGGAAGGGAGAAGTTTGTGAGGTTGGGCCTTACTATATTACTGTAAGATTTAGGGGCAAAACACAGAATTTTAGCTGGCACCTCACAGGTGCGTATGCTCCAAATAATAGAGAGGAAAGAGAAGAGGTATGATGGGAGCAGTCAGGAGCCTATTCAACGGACCCTGGGTGATTGTTGGGACTTCAATGTTGTGAGGTTCCCTTCTGAGAAGAAGAACTGCAACTGAATCACCAAGAAATCAAACAAACTATTATGTCTAGAGTTATGTCAGGCCATAACCCCTTGCTACTAAAAGGTGGAAACTGGGGAGAGGTCAATCTTAATTTAAATTCGAAAATTGGTGGCTGCAAACGGAAAATTTCATAGAGAGAGTTGAGGGGTAGTGGGACTCTGAAATTTTTGTACGTAGAAAAGACTACATTCTAGCTTGTAAGTTGAAGGCTCTCAAAGTGAAGCTGAAAGAATGGAGCAAAACTGTACAAGGTAATCTTGGTTTACAGAAACAAAACATCTTGAATCATCTTTATTTAGATGTGATCCAGGAACAAAGGTGCCTGTCTAAAGATGAGTAATATCTGAGGGATGTTCTGACAGTAGAATTTGAGGAAGTGGCAAAGAAAGAGGAAATAGCATGGAGGCAAAGATCCAGGGCTGTGTGGCTGAAAGAGGGTGACAAAAACACAGTTTTCCCACAGAACAGAAAACTGTCACAAAAGATACAACATTGATAGTCTTCTGATCAATGGACCAATATCAGTGACTCAAAGACAATCAGGGAGGAGACCCTAGGGTTCTATCAAAACCTTTACCGAGAGAACGAACCCTGGAGACCTCAGTTCAGTCCCAGAGAACAAGCTAGGCTCAATACAGAAGACAACCTCCTCCTTCAAAGTCGATTTGAAGAACAGGAAATGAAAGAATGTGTTTTTAATCGTGCAGGAGATAAGGCTCCTAATCCAGATGGTTTTACCCTGGCTTTTTTCGTACAATGCTGGGAGGTGGTGAAGGCAGAAGTGATAGCAACCATCCAGAACTTCCATAGTCAAGGCTACTTGGAAAAAAGCTTCGATGTTACATTTATAGCTTCGATCCCAAAAAAGATGGGTGCATCAGAGTTGAAGGATTTCAGGCCCATCAGCCTGATTAGCAGTGTCTACAAGATCATATCTAAGATCCTAACAGAAAGACAACAAAGTGATACCAAAGCTGGTGGATACACATCAACTGGCTTCCATCATGGGTAGGCAGATCATGGATACCATACTTACCAATGAGTGTGTGGATGTGAGGAGAATAAATAACTAAAGTTCCTGGGATTCTGTGTAAGTAGGACATACAAAAGGCCTATGATCACACAACTGGGGCTTTTTGTGGAATACACTGGAGAGGATGGGTTTTGGGAATAGGTAGATAAATTGGTTGAAGTACTGTGTGGAAACAGTCAAATTCTCAGTCTTAATAAATGGTACCCCTTCTGAGTTTTTTCCTTCTGAAAGGGGATTAAGGGAAGGGGATCCTCTCTCCCCCTACCTTTCATCCTAGCTATTGGAGGATTAAGTGACATGTTGAAAACTGCACAACCAAATAACATGATCAAGGGGTTCTGGACGAATGATAGTCACTCCGAGGCTTATCTATCACTGATGACACTCTACTGTTTTGTGGTGCAGAGGAGAACAACTAAAGCATCTGAGGATCATGTTTAGATTGTTTGAAGTTGTTTCTAGATTAAACACAAACTGGGGCAGAAGTTTTGTCTATCCGGCTAATGAAGTCCAAGAAATCAACAGACTAGCTGGCATTCTAGGAGGTAAAGTGGGAGAAATGCCTACCACCTACCTAGGTATGCCTCTAGGAGAAAAATGCAAATCAAAGAACATATGGAATGCAGTGGTGGGAAAGTGTGGAAAAAACTAGTAAATCGGAGAAGTCAATACCTATCCTCAGATTGAGATTAACACTAATTAATAGTGTGTTGGATGCTATGCCAACCCACATGATGTCTTTAGTCCCTATTAGAAGGAACTTTCTGTGGCAAGGTAATGGAGAGGGAGAAAAGAAATATCACTTAGTGAAATGGGATGTGGTGTCAAACAACAAAAAAGAAGGTGAAATGGGCATAAAGAATCTCAAAGTTCAAAACCAGAGTCTCCTCTTAAAGTGGCTATGGAGGTTTGTTTCTGTAGAACAAGGTTTGTGAAAAGGTGTTATAATCTCCAGATATGTAATGGAAGGCTTATGGATTACCAAGGAAGTCAAAAACACTTATGGGGTAGGACTACCAAAAACAATCAGGAACCTATGGCCTAAAATATGGGGAAACTCAAAAATTTAATATCGGAAATAGTAGAGACGCATCATTCTGGAAATGATGTGTGGGCTGGACAACACTCCCTGAAATAGTTGCATCCTGTGATCTATAATTTGAGCCAACAGAAGGAGGCAACAGTAGCAGAAGTCAGAGACAATCAAGGATAGGATGCAATCTATCTTTCAGGAGAATGTTAATGATTGATTAGTAGATTTCTACATGTCTTTGGAGCAGGTAAACAACCTCAATACAAATGAGGACAGTTTACAATGGTTGAGGGCCAACAATGAGAAGTTCATAGTAAAATCAACTTATAGATATCTTGACAGGCCAGCTGAAATACTTCTACCATGGCCTTGGAAGTTGATATGGAAAATCAGAGTACCTCACAAGGAGTCTTGTTTCACTTGGTTGGTAGCCTATGTTGCTCGTACTCTTCAAAAATGTCAATGGGCGCATGTCGAATTTACCAAAAGTAATGTATTTTTGGAGAATCTGACACGAATGTGGAATTGAAAGTGAAGAGTCCGCGCAACTTAGTTGGTAGCCAAGGAAGCAATACTAATTCAGAACAATCTTATGAAAAGGGGAAGGCAGTTATGCTCCAGGAGTTTTTTGTGCGCAAAACAGAACAGAGACAACAAACCAGCTCTTTTTCCATCACACAGTGATAGGAAAACTGTGGCAAGTCTTTTTGAATTTGAGGGGTATCAGCTGGTCCATGCCAAGACACACTTTAGATTTTCTAATATGCTGGAACAGAGAAGGGAATAATATGTCAGGTCACAAGGAGAGAGGGAAGATCGTCCCTACATGCCTCTGGTGGGCAATTTGGAAGGAAAGGAATCAGAGATGCTTTGAAAATAAGAGCATCCCTTTCCAAAGTTTGAAGTTGAGCTGCCTTATTACCTTTTATTTTTGGTGTAATCATGTCCTCCCCAAACTACTCACTTCTTAGACAGTTTAGGAGGGGTATAGAGGTTAGATTTTTATTTTTCCTGGTTATGCTCTTTGTATGCTCCTGATGTAATTACTACTGAAATACACCATTGGTGTATTGTTGCCTATAAAATGTTAACTTTCAAAAAAAAAACAAATTACTATGATGCCATTGTCAATAATATTAGAAAAAAATGCAGTCATGACAAGGGAAAATACTATCTTTTGGAGGTTGAGCAGTGCTAATCACTCATGTCCTACAGAGTATGCCACTATATCTTCTCTCTGCATTGAGTCCACCAATAAGAGTAGTGAGACAAATTCATAATCTATTGGAAAGGTTATTTTGGAGCACCAAAAATGAGAGCAGAAGTAGGCATGGGGTAAAATGGGATACCTTATGTCTACCTAAGGAAGGAAGAGACATGGGTTTCAAATCCTTGTTTGACATGCCTAGTGCCTTGTTTTGCAAATTATGTGGAGCTTTAATAGGCGTTCGGACATGCGACTAAGGATCATTGAGATCATGATTTCAGATCAACATTTGGACATTTAATTTGGAATCATCGTTTCAAATCCCAAATTCTCCAATGAGCAGGATTTGGGATTCTAAATTGTCATTTCAATTTTCTCAAACATAAAACTTGACCCACAAGTTTATATTTTGTCAAAAAGGCCCATCATTTTAAATTTTGCAAAAAAAAAAAACAAAAAAAAAGAAAGGCCCTTGCCTAGGGGCGAAGAGATTGTCCGTACTATGTGAAAGGATTATATCAAAGAATAGTTTGTTCCTACTATTGTTGACCAGTAGACCTCTATAAAACATTGAGTATTTGAAAGCTTATGATTGCAAACATTTATTTATAAAAGGAACATGGAGATATGCGATTTATCAATGGGGCATCGTAGGATATTATGATACTCGCTCCGTCCCATTTTATGTAGCACCCTTTGACTTCACACGGTGTTTATGTAAAAAGGGAGACTTTTGAAACTTGTGGCCTAAAATAATGCTTAGATATTTGTGTGGTTAAGATTCATTTCATTATGGGTAAAAGGAGAATTTTAGAGTTAAATTATTTCTAATTATAGTAAGGTGACATTCTTTTTGGGATAGACTAAAAAGAAAAATGTGTCACATAAAATGGGACAGTGGGAGTATCTTGTTTATGAACAATGCTCATTTGGTAAGCTTGCGTAAGAATAGGAGAGATGATGAGAAAAAGTACAACTTAAGAAATTTCCATTGCATGTCCAAACATAACTTCGAATGAATTTGATTTCAAATGGGCCCTTGGAAGTAAACCACCTTTATGGAGTGCTTTCCTGGGGACAAATATTGTAAAATAACATATCCAAACACTGCACATGGCAAGGGACAATCTATATATGGAGGAAAATAGTATCAGTGAAGCATCTTTTGGAACACTAATTTTGGTGATAAATAACAAGTGGATTCTAGCATCTGGCTATGATAATTGGACATCATTGGGAGCTGTGTTATGTTATACCCGAGGCTAACAATGAGGAGGAAATAGAGGTCAAATAGTTCAGCAATGCAAATAGATGGGATGGAGAAAAACTTAAACAGTACATACCTAAGGAAATAGTACGTCATGTCCCTCAGACTGTCCCTTGCCCTTCTGGAACAGACAACCTAGATAAATCATAGTGGATGTGAAGGAGAACAGCAAGTTCTCTGTCAATAGGGCAAGGTAATACATCATGCAGAAAGCTGAAAAGAAGGAAATAGATAAGAACATCTTAATTAAGAAACTACCTTTCAAGATGAGTTCTTTCATTCAAGAGCCTGGAAATTTAGAATTCCAATTGATGATGTGGTTAGAAGGATGGAAATCAATCTGGCCTCTAAATGTTGGTGTTGTAAGAATCCAAAAATGGAGACTATGTGAGACACTTTTCTGACTTCTCCAACGGATGAAAAGTTGAGGAGGCTATTAGCTACAGATGCAGGTATTCAAATAAATGGGCTCCAACTCACTCAGAAGGTCATTGCCTGGTGGAATGTCTTGTTCAAAGTTGAAGCCAATCTATAATGCAGTACGAGCAATCATCCTAGGGGAATTGTGGAAAACGAAAAACACACTTAAACATGGAGGAGGAACGACAGGTCACAGATTAATATATCAGGTCACTGTTGGCATTTGCCAGCTGACCAAAGTGAAATATCCAAAACAGCAACTTGTCGCAAACAAACTGGTCAGATATGATAAAATACCTGGAAAATTACAGGCCAACACTGCACTATAAAATGATACAATTGACTTTTCCAGAGGTCAGAAACAACAAGTGCAACACAGATTGGGCCAGCAGGGGTTATCCTGGTAGAAGTTCATATGGTTTTTGCTCAAGGGATGGCCACGAAGACTTGTAATATGCTCAAGCAAAAGAACTAATGAAAATGACTAATGTAGAAGCAGAAACAACAGCAATAATGGAGTCTGTAGCACATTGTGTGCCAACTGGAGTATTTCAGATAAAACTTAAAGACAGATTCACTTGTGATGAAGCATATTCTAGAAGGAAGTTGGGATGTACGGTGACATATCATCATAATTGTAGAAGACATTAAGCAGTTTACGAAGCTTTGCCAGGTTAATCTGAAGCACATATATTTAGAGGCTAATGCATCGGCAGATTGCTTGGCAGACCAAGCTCTTGAGGCAGCTAGAAGAATAGCATTTACCCAGTTTGCAGAACTACATGAAAATGGGAAGAAGCTACAAACAACAATGCCCAATCTTGAGCATCAGAACCAAGAAGATTAAATGAAGACTAGATACACAGGAGAGCAGGATATATTCTTCGCTTATCAAAATAGAGTACATTCAGTTTATAGTTAGCCTTGTAATGGCAGTTGTAGGAGTCAAGGGCATGGATTTTCTTATATTGCTAGCTTCAACTTTGAGCAAGATGGATGTGCAAATCAGACACAAATATTATTTCCTTTATTGTTTTCCTTATAAGAAAAGGCACCATTAGACAATCTGCCAGACGATATATTAGTTTTTTTTAAAATGGATTTTTTTAAAAGCAAAATCTATTGATGAATTTACGCAGCATGTTTTGGTGATCAAGTATTTGGCAACAAACTCTGATGGATAGCTAAGAATCAGCCATAAATGCTTTAAGAATTATGGCTCTCTCAGGATTTAACCAAAAATAAATATCCTGACAAACCATCATAACTTGTTGTTAAGGCAAGATTGGGCCAATATCAAATAAGAAATCCTAGCGATTCCAAGCATTTGCTTAGAAATCCTGATGAATCACCCTGAGCAATCCTTGTAGCAGCCTAGAGCTTGCTTCCCATTTCAGGCGTGGAGGTGATTTTTCCAAGGAAACTGTCAGGGGTCAAAATTAAAAGAGTCAGGCCGAAAGATCTTATATCTGCAGATCATCCACTCTCATAAAATTAACCTAAGCATTCTGACAAACATAGCATGTATATTTCAATCCCTTCCTTGGTTAGTCGCAAGCTCGAGAATTAATGAGTGATTACAGAGAGGAGGAGCCAAGAAGCGGCACTTTGTATGGGGAAACTTTGGCAGAGGGTAATGACTCTAGAGGATGCATCAGGCTTAAGCATTCCAAGTCATCAAACCTTCAACCATGATTTACCAAAAAATGGTTAAGAAGCTTAGCCATTGAACATGAGGCCCTACACATGAGTGATTGTTTCCAAAATACCTAACTATAGATTCCAAAATCACGATCATTTTCAAATGATCTTGCAACATCATTCAAGGTAACTGTGTAGAGGAATATTGAGGAAATCAAAGCACCTTTTAAGATTTTCATCAGTTCATCAGGAATGCTAATCGAATCAGATTTTATCTAATGAAATGTTAAGGCTTAACCTCAAACATGACATGTAACACCCCGTAACTTTTAGTACGTGCATGACCAGGTTGACATTGGCAAAAGTCCTTAAGGCGTAAAGAAGCATTCGAGCTTATAAGGTTAAGATGACAAGGGTATGAAGGTTACTATGGGTTGAAAGCCTAGGTTACTATAGAGTTGAAAGGCTGAGTATGAGAGCTCACCCACGATAGATTTCATGAACTTAAAGTATAATGTGAAGCTTCAATGCCTAAGCTTTAGGCCTATATATTGGGACATAAAAGGGTGGTCTATGACCATGAAATAAAGATATGGTCCGTATTTCTTGATGTACACTGAAGCACCTTCCAAACGGTGAGATTTTTCTAAGGGAATGCAATTGACAGAAGGATTTACGGCCATAAAACAGGTTGTACGTCCGTAAATTTGGCCGTAGAAAAGATCATAGAAATTGGAGTGGCAGAATCAGGTTCCACCACCATCTACAGTGGGATCCACGGTCGTGGATGACGATCCATGGCATAGTTCACGGTCGTAGAAAGTATCATGGACAATTGGTTATGGGAGGGAATATGAGTGGATACCATTCTTCAGCCAATATGACTCCTTTCCAGATTGTGTATGGGAGGAAACCACCACACTTGCATCCCTTTGTTCATGGATAAAGACAATATACAGTAATACAACAACAACATACCTAGTTAAATCCCACTAGTGAGGTTTGGGGAGGGTAAACTGTACGCAAACCTTATCACAACCTCGTGGAGGTAGAACGAGATCAAATCTCAGAAAGACTACAATCCAATCGAATCAAGACTCAAGCTGATTCCAAGCAGCATGACTTATCCTTTAATGTGGGTGATGCTATCTTCCTTCGTTTACATCCTTATCGGCAGAAGAGTTTAGCCAAACGTATTAATGAGAAGCTTTCACCTCGATATTTTGGACCATACAAAATTGTTCACAGAGTTGGTCCCATTTCTTATGAATTGCAGCTACCTCAGACATCCAACATACATCCGATTTTTCATGTCTCAATGCTTCATCCGGCTCGTGGTTGTTCTGAT
>DF359890.1:32761-46105 GCA_000787875.1 Solanum virginianum
GCGAAGCAAAGGGGCGAGGCAGACGCGAAGCACGTGCGCGGCACATAAGCGAGACGTGTGTGCGGCAAATGCGGCGGTTGCGACCAGTTCCGGAAAATTCGGCCACATAGGCGAAAATTTAGGAAATGAGCCCCATGATCCCCTTGTACGCAGACGAAGTGTCAAGTAGGAACAAAGGTGTAGGCTGAAGTCAGGCAGCGTCGCCGACTGCCGGCACGGGTGTTGGCTTGATTCCGCCCGGCCGTGAGGAGGCCGGAGTCTACCCCCGTGACACATACCATCATGTGTTTTTAGCTATTAGTCGCTTTTTCTTTTCCCTTTCTTTCCTTCCTTGTCTTTCATATCTAGTTTATTCTACTTATGGGTTTTTGAGACGAGGGTTCCCAGGAAACAGCCTCTCTTCCTTTATGAGGTAGTGGTAAGGTCTACATAAATTCTACCCTCCCCAAACCCCACTTGTGGGATTCCACTGGGTATGTTGTTGTTGTTGTTGTTGGTTCTCTTCTTATGGTTACTATCAAAATTCTTAGAAGTTACTTTCTTTATTTGTCACCTAGTTGAAAATAAGTAATTGACCACACCATAGCTATACGTATAGGGATCACGTAGTGACATGATTTTGTAAGCTAAAAAGTAAGTACTTGATAAACTAGATTACGTGGTATATAATCCATGAGTTATAGATAGTTTTTCACTAATTGATGTTAAAGATTCAGATGAATAGTTACTTATTACAAGCCTTCATAGACAATATTACAACCTACTCTACAATGAGGGGTGGGTATTTATAAGGACACTTGCACATGACCCAACATTATTTCTTTTGCACAAAATTCGGACACACGGCTTGTTGCACATATGATTAACTCAGATACAATAGTTAGCTGGAATGTCATGCATTGGGTTCCCCTAACTAAGCAAAAATACGGCGCGCAGGCTAACAGGCGGACCTTACAGGAGCTCAGGAAGGCACACCTTATAGATAGACCGCAATATACATATTATGAGATTTCACGGGAGCATCATCATCATAAGCATCACATAGTCCCAGTTGCCGATAGGCAGAGGGTCGAGTTTTGTAATTGGTGTAAACCATATGTATGAATTTAGCAAGTCGACAGGATTCAGAGGCATCCCAGATGTGGTTATGGTACCTTATCAATCTTCTCATATGATGTTTATGCATTGATTGACCCGGGGATAACCTTGCCATATGTTACTCCATTGGTTACTAAGAAATTCGAAGCAGAGCCAGAGCTATTATGTGAACCATCTGTAGTCGACTCTAATAAGAGAGTCCATTATAGCTAGACAAATCTCTTATGGGTGCATAATAATGCGGTCGTGATACATTGGCTAAATAGATAAACCAAGATATGGTCAACTTTGATGTCATCACAAACATGGATTGGTTATCCTCTTGTTATACTACAGGTGATTGCCGAGTTAAGATTGCTCAATTCCAGTGCCTGAGAGAATTAGTCTTGGAGTGGAAGGGCAATGATATGATGCCTAGAAAGATTTATTTCCTATTTACGACACAAAAGCTCATTACAAAAAGGTGATTGTATCACCTGGCGAATTAAGAAATCTTGAAGCTGAGGAACACGTGTTGACTCTTCACTCTATACTCGTTGCAAATGAATATTCAAATGTGTTCCCCAAGGAACATCCTAGGTCTCAGAGATCAACTTCAGTATAGATCCAGATCTCGGTACCCAGCAAATATCGATTTCGCCTTACATCTAGCTCTGGTGTGAGGAGTGGGGTTTGAAGAGTCCCACATCGAACCTTATAAGGGATGGGTGGTCTCTTTAATACGGCTTTGGACAATCTTGACATCTTAAGCTAGCTTTTGGGGTTAAGTTAGATCCAAGATCCATTTATTTATAATGGCAAATGAGAAAGTGAAGCGGATGGAGGCTAGAAGTTAACAGATTTGAAAGCTACATTTAGGATACCCTTGAATACAATCTCACCGGTTTAAAGAATAAAAAAAAATAAAAAAATGAAAAAAAACGCAATGCATTTAGGCTTCTCTATACCCTGTCTACCTCTATAATACTGAACAATACAATCTCCTTTGCAGCTGATTTTTTTTAATGACAAGGGGAACCTGCAGTCGCTACCCTTTGGGTGCATATAGGGTAAACCCCCACTCTAATGCAATAACTTGCAAACAACACAGGAGATGTAACACGTACTAGGAAAGCCCGGTACGACAAAATATTTTTCCCTATAAGAGTAACAATCATTATAATAGTACTCATTTAAACTTACCTCTACAATACCCACTCAATTTTTTTATGTTCTAATGAGGAGTTTGGACCATCAAAAGCTATTGTGACCTTGTAACAAGAGAAAGTACAAGATGAAGTTAGTGCTTTCTGCATTCTACCGTTTTACCATGCATTCAACCTTACATTCCTTGGGAAAATTCGGCCATTTTTCATTATCATTCATGCCATATGGAGTACTTACCTTTAAATCAAATATTTTTAAAAATAATTTTTTGGTTAAGTTTTGTCTATAACAACCAAATAACATGTATATGCTAATGGTGTTATCGGCATATACAACAAGATTCCAAATACGATCAGGACAAACGAGGTTGTTATAGAGAGGCTTCACTGTAATTCCATTATATACATTTATAAGGGGGGTAAACAAAAAGAATTTTCAAATGATAGAAAAGAGACCAGCAGGAGGAGCCAAAGGATATCTTTTAGTCATTTGTATTTTCATGTAAACATAGTTGTAAAGATTTTTGAAAGTTTAATGTTGTACATGATATTGTCATTGGCGTGTAGAGGAAAGAAAGATTAGTAATTTATCCAAAAAAAACAGGACGAAAGAATTGAGTCCAATAATACTCTGCATAACAAAGAGTGACCATGAATAAACAATTCAAAAGAGAACTTAAGAAATTACCTGGACGCTTGCCGCTGTATAGAAGTAACAGCAAAGCAAATAAGCCACCAAGAACTGAGCACCAAAATCGTTAAAGGAGAATCAAGTGTGCTCTATCAATGAAAAGACAAAATTAAGTGCACCAAAACCTTATGTTAACAACAGTGTCAAGCATGTGTCAGCATGTATATTAGATTAATTTGACTACATCATAATGCGAAAATATACATGGCACATGAAAATTGTCATAGAAACTACTTCCCTTCCTAGTAATTTTTCTATTGTATTAACCATAAAAATCATTTTATTGATAGCACAACAAGATGATGCAAAAATTACATTGTCTAGCATTGAGCTTCTAGAAAGTCTTCCCACACCAAAAGTATAGATAACGTAAAAGAGAGCTTTTGATCTTCAACAGTGGTTTTCAGTTCCTTATTCTTTGATCAAGTATTAATACTTTATAAACAATGGGGCACAAAAAATATATTTGTATACAAGGAGTATAACAGAACATAGGAATCAGGCAAGGGGATCCCTTATCACCTTTCCTGTTCATCATAGCTATGGAGGGGCTTAAATGTTAAACATATCCAAGACAACAGGAAGATACAAAGATTTGAAGTTAGCAAGGTTGCTGAGAATAGAGTGGAGATCACAAATGTGCAGTATGCTAATGATACATTAATTTCTGTGGTGCTGAGGAGCAATTGCTGATATTGGGACTTATATTAGTTTGCTTTGAAGCCATATCTAGGCTCCATATATATTGGAACAAGCTATTTGCATCCAATTAATGTGGTTCCAAAGATGGAGCACCTCACACAGACCCAGGGAGGAATAGTAGGTACTTTGCCATCAGTATACTTGGGAATGCCTTTGGGGGCAAAGTCTAGGTCAATAGACATTTGGAACCCAATTTTGGAGAAATGTGAAAAGAAACTAGACAGATGGAGATCACAATACCTATCTTTGGGAGGTAGATTAACTCTAAAAACTCAGTTCTCGATGCTCTTCCCACATATATCTTATCTATCTTCCATATTCCCAAGTCAGTAGTTCAAAGGTTGGACAAAATCAAAAGAAACTTCTTGTGGCAAGGGAATAAGGAAAGAAAAAGCTTTCAGTTGGTCAAAGGAAGAACATCATTAAAAGTAAGGAACAAAGGGGATTAGGTATCAAGAATCTCAAAAACCAGAGCAAAGCTTTTAAGGTGAAGTGATTATGGAGATACCATCAGGAGGACCAAGCACTCTGCTATAGTTAATCAACAACTTATGAGGAGTTTAATCAACAACTTATGAGGAGTTGAATAAATGGGTAACCAAAGAGGTCAATAACCCTTATGGTGTTAGCTTATGGAAATTCATGAAAGTTTTTTGGCCTTCCCTATATAATTAGTCAACTATCAAGGTACAAAATGGTAGGAAAACTAGTTTTTGGTCCGATAAATGGATGAGTGCTGACAGTCTCGAAGTTCTCTTCCCTGACATCCTTGCATGAGCTCAATACCAGTAGAAGACTGCTGCAGAAATGTGGTCACAACAAGGTTGCGATCTGATCCTTAAAAGAAACTTGAATGACTGGGAAATTTCTAGAATACTTTAATTTTATAAAGTTCTGGAGAACTTTTAAGGCACACAAACAGGTAAGGATATCTATGGTGGAATGGGCACAACAAAGGTGAAGGAAGGATACAAACAAATACGTCTTAGTGGCAACCAAGACTTCAAATGGCTATGGAAGCAAATATGGAGGACCAAAGTGTCATACAATGGCATGCTTTACTTGGTTGCTAGCCAATGAAGCAGTTTTGACATTGGACAATATGGCTAAAAGAAGAATTCTTCTGTGCAACAGATGTTCCTTATGTGGTAAGGATAAAAAGACATTGAGACACATTTTACTACATTGCAACTTTACTGTACAGCTGTGGTAGATTTTCCTTAATCTCAAAGGCATCTCCTAGAGTATGCCTAGCAAACTTGATGAAACTCTATTCAGTTGGGAGGTGACTGGAGTTGGGGCTACAATAGAGAAAGATGGAGGATCATCCCTGCTTGTATATGGTAGACTATATGGAGAGAGAAAAATGATAGAAGTTTTGAGAATAGGAACAACAACCTGTAGGAAGTCAAGCTCAAATGTATTTTGTTGTCTTGTTTTTGGTGTACAAATGTCTACTCCAAGGAGACTCGGTCCATCATAGAAGTTTTAGGGTCCATATAGATTTTGGTTCAGCTTTGGGGTAGATTTTACTTCCACTCTACTTATTTATAAATATTGTTTTTCAGTACTACCTAAGTACTGACTTAAATAGAAACGTTACCCTCTTAAAACAAAGGAGTATACCAAAAATAGAGAACTTCATATATTCTACTTATTTGTAAATATTGTTTTTCAGTACTACCTAAGTACTGACTTAAATAGAAACGTTACCCTCTTAAAACAAAGGAGTATACCAAAAATAGAGAACTTCATATATTCTACTTATTTGTAAATATTGTTTTTCAGTACTACCTAAGTACTGACTTAAATAGAAACGTTACCCTCTTAAAACAAAGGAGTATACCAAAAATAGAGAACTTCATATATTCTACTTATTTGTAAATATTGTTTTTCAGTACTACCTAAGTACTGACTTAAATAGAAACGTTACCCTCTTAAAACAGAGTATACCAAAAATAGAGAACTTCACAAAAATATATGATTTTCTAAGAATGACATCAATTCCTCTATACCTAAAGGAAACTTATGGGTGAAGCACAAGAGAACAAGAGATTAGGTGCTATTCCTCAAGCATAGAAGATCCTTCTCAATTCCATCAAAAGTTCTCCTATTTCTTTCTCCATACGATATAAGTGCTACTGGAGCAATATCCAACACTGCGTCTTCTATCCTATCTTCTAAAGGTCCAACGAACAATATTGTGATGATCATGTGTCAGCATGTATTATATTACTAATCAACTGAAGACTTGCGTCTTCTATCCTATCTTCTAAAGGTCCAACGAACAATATTGTGATGATCGTACCCTGACATCACCCCCATTGTATGTGGAATAAATATAATATTTTCCAGCACAAGCGAAATGCTACCCACGATGTAAAGAAGGTTATTCTTGTCTTTACTAGAAGTTTTACACATGAAGCGACAATTGACACATGCAATCCTCCTTTTCATCAAATTTTTCAGTTGCAGCTGTTAAGATTACCCCTCTTGTGGACTCCTCCTTACTAGAAGCTTCTCATTATAGGGCTGAACGGAAAAGAAACCATCATTCCCTGCTCCCCATCTCCATTCATCATGACAAGGTCATGTCCTAGGGCTGAACGGAAAAGAAACCATCATTCCCTGCTCCCCATCTCCATTCATCATGACTAGTTTGTGAAACACTTTGCTTATGAAGAAATTCAATCGAACTTTGAAATTTTGTCACCTCCCAGTCGCGCAAGTTCCCTAAAAACCTCAACTCCCAATGAAACTCACCACCTTGTAACCTTTGTATTAGTTGAACATCTCCTTTTGGCATGAAATTTTGTACATATATGAAATGTGATACTTAAATTGTTCTTCCCACACCACTTCTGTCTCCTAAACTGACCCTACTTCCCATGCCTACCCTGAATGATGTATTCCCAAAAAACTATATCAAATGATAAGTATAACAGAAGATAAAGTAGGACAAAGGTGTGTCACCTACTTAAAAAATACAAGGCCAAAAGTGAACAATGTGCAGAAAGTTAAAACTTATTTGCATCTTACTTTTAGTTTTTTGGTGTAATAAGTTACACTCAAATGACACTGTCTCTATCATTGATGTTCTAGAGTCAAATTAGTCATAGAGAAGTTAAATTAGGAGTATACTTGTGTATAGGGTTCCAATACAACCCATCTATTGTTTTGTGATATAATACAAAGTTACCAAGTTCGAAAAAAGTAAGGTAAGTTGAGAAATGCACAAAGCGGAGCTTCTGAAAGTGCTTTTGTTTAAACCTATTAGAGCCTGCTGAAGAGCTTTTGAGCCTAAGAACCTAGGTGTCATTTAGGATAGAGTTTGCCCGAGCAGAATGTTTGAAAACCTGAAATTTAAACACAAAATTTGCTGCATGACAGAATGGTGGAGAACACTTAAACAAGTGCTTATATAAAATCTCAGTAGTACTTCATATTGTAGCACTATTGCCCATAAAAATTCTCCAACAGTTGCCATACATCCAACCAGTCCTTGCATTGCCATTCAAAATACAGTTTGACTGAGCACTGTTTGATGTTAACTCATAATACAACAACATACCCGGTGAAATCCCACAAGTGGGGTCTGGGGAGGGTAAAATGTACGCAGACCTTACCACTACCTCATAGAAAGAGAGGTTGTTTCCTAGGAACCCTCATCTCAAAACTCATAAGCAGAACACCCTCTGAGTACCTCCTAAAACTAACCTCTCGCACCTCCTAACAGGAGCATCCACACTCCTTCTCTGTACATGTCCAAACCATCGTAGTCTCACTTCCCTCATCTTCTCAGCCACCGGGGCCACCTCCAGTTTTTCTCGAATGGTATCATTCCTAACCTTATCGCTCCTGCTATGACCACACATCCATCTCATCATCTTCATCTCTGCAACGTGCATCTTTTGGACATGTGCATTTTTGATAGGCCAACACTCTGCCCCATAATCTAAACACTAAATCTGCTGCGTGAAAGAACAGTGCAAAATTTGCTTAAATGAATTGCTTCTACAATGTCTACTATTATCATAGGCTCATAGCTATTGCCGAATTCTCATTAAAGGTCACCAGACTCTACAATGAACCTTAATATAGCCATTGTAGAATAATTATATTCTTGCTCTTACTTTGTTTCTGTATTCTATTCTTTATCAAAGTTTCACTATTATATTACTAATCAACTGAAGACTACAAAAACAACAACAACATACCCAGTGGAGTCTGGGGAGGGTAGAATGTACGTAGACCTTACCACTACCTCATATAAGTAGAGAGGTTGTTTCCTGGGAACCCTCGTCACAAAAACCCAGAAGCAGAATAAACTAGACATGGAAAACAGGAAAGGAAGAGAAAGGGGAACAGAAAAAGCGACTAATAACAACAAAACACATGATTGTATGTAAATACGAGACAATTAGCATATATAAGACAAATAATGACAACAGCGGACAAACCCTACTACCCTACTATACCCCCATCCATATCTTGTCTGATCACCTCCCCCCAATACTTCTTCGATCTACCTCTACTTCTCTGTGTAACTCCTAAATCCAACCTCTCGCACCTCCCAACAGGAGCATGAATACTCCTTCTCTGCACATGTCCAAACCATCGCAATCTCGTTTCCCTCGTCTTATCAGCCACAAGGGCCACCTCAAGCTTCTCCCGAATGGTCTCATTCCTAATCTTATCACTCCTAGTATGCCCACACATCCATCTCAACACCCTCATCTCCACGACATGCATCTTCTGGACATGTGAGTTTTTGATTGGCCAACATTCCACCCCATACAGCAAAGACGGTCTAACCACCATCCTGTAAAACTTACCTTTGAGTTAAGGTGGTATTTTCTTATCACACAATACACTAGAGTGGCAAGCCTCCATTTCGTCCATGCTGCCCCGATACGGTGTGTGACATCATCGTAAATATCACCACTACTCTGGATGATGGACCCAAGATATTTAAAGTTTTCTCTCTTGGGAATAGATTGAGTGGCAAGCCTCACATCAATGTCTTCTCCATCTTTCGCCACACTGAATTTAAACTTTTAATATTTTGTTTTGGTCATGCTCAGTTTGAACCCTTTGGCTTCCAAAGTGTGTCTCCAAACTTCCAATCTATCATTAACTCTAGCCCAAGTCTCATCGATCAATACTATGTCGTCTGCAAATAGCATACACCATGGAACCTCCTCTTGAATAGACCGTGTCAGCTCATCCATCACCAAGGCGAACAGAAAAAGGCTCAACACAGACCCTTGATGAAGTTTCATCTCAAGAGGAAAATACTCGGAATCTCCTCCCACCGTTCTTACCCAAGTTTTGGCTCCGTCATACATGTATTTTATCGGCCTAATGTACACCATTGGAACACCTTTCACCTCCAGACACCTCTATAGGACATCCCTCAGGAATTTGTCATAATCCTTCTCGAGATCAACGAACACCATATGAAGGTCCTTTCTTTCCCTATATTTCTCCACTATTCTCCGAACAAGATGAATTGCTTCAACAGTCGACCGCACCGGCATGAACCCAAACTGATTCTCTGAAATAGACACTTCTTTTCTCACCCTCATCTCCACCACTCTCTCCCAGACCTTCATAGCATGGCTTAACAACTTGATACCCCTATAATTGTTACGGTTTTGAATATCACCCTTATTCTTGTACAATGGAACCATTGTACTTCTCCATTCATCGAACATTTTGGCAGTCTTCATGATAGCATTAAACAGTCTAGTCAACCACTCTATGCCATCCTTGACCATGTTCTTCCAAAAGTCAACCGGGATCTCATCGAGTCCGATTGCCCTCCCTTTCTTCATCCTACTAATAGCACGTCTAACCTACTCAACTCTGAACCGCCTACATAACCAAAATCTCGATGACTATCGAAGTGTGCCAACTCACCCAACTCGATATCTCTATCTCCTTTTTCGCTTAAGAGTTTCTGAACGTAAGCTTGCCACCTTAGCTTAATGGAAGACTCATCCACTAACACCTCACCTTCCTCATCCTTGATGCACCTCACTTGGTCTATGTCGCGCACTTTCCTTTCTCTCTCTTTAGCGAGCCTATACAATCTCTTGTCCCCCCCCCATCACTTAGCTCCACATATAGGCGCTCAAATGCTGCTATCTTAGCACTTGTCACCGCCATCTTTGCTTCTTTCTTTGCCGACTATAGGTCTCCTTAAGCCTTCGCTTTTCATCCTCATCCCTACACTCCAACCATTTCGTATACGCAATCTTCTTAGCTTTCACTTTGCCTTGGACTTCGTCATTCCACCACCAAGCGCCTTGACGTCCACCATAAGTCCCTCTCGAAACCCCTAGTACCTCAGTAGCTATTTTTCTAATGCGACTAGCAATAGTGTCCCACATGTTGTTCATATCTCCGCCACTATTCCAAGCCTCTAAACTACTCAACTTTTCTTCCATCTCGCATGAAATGGCAGGAGTCGGGCCTCCCCATCTAATCCTCGATAGGGCATTGACAACCTTCTTCTTCTTTCCTCTCTTAATCTCTAAATCCATCACTAGAAGCCTATGCTGAGTGCAAATATTTTCACTCGGAATAACCTTGCAATTCTTACAAAGGCTTCTATCGCCCTTTCGGAGAAGTAAGTTATCAATCTGAGCCTTACCTACCGTACTACGAAAGGTAATCAAGTGATTTTCCCTCTTCGGGAAACATGAGTTAGCAATAACTAACTCAAAGGCTTTGGCAAAGTCCAAGAGAGACATGCCACCTCCATTCCTCTTCCCAAAACCAAAGCCTCCACGAACATCTTCAAACCCGCTATTGCCCTAATATGTCCATTAAAGTCAACCCCAATGAAGATTTTCTCCGTCTCGGGTATGCCTCTCACAACCTCATCCAACTCTTACCAAAAGAACTTTTTGACTTCCTCATCTAGGCCTACTTGAGGTGCATAGGCACTAATTACATTCACTACATACCTACCAAACATCATCCTATCATTAAACCTCCTAACCTCAACCACATATTCCCTAAGGTCCTCGTCTACTAGGGCACCTACACCATTTCTATCGCTAGAACCACCCGAGTACCATAACTTAAACCCATCCACATCCCGAGCTTTGGTACCTACCCATCTGGTCTCCTGAACACACGCTATATCAATATGTCTCCTTTTAAGACACTTCACTAGCTCCATGGATTTCCCTGTAAGTGATCCTATATTCCACGACCCTACCCTTAACCGAAGACAAAAAAGATAATTGTGATCTCCGCTAGAACCCAGCAACTGGCATAGGCAGAACATATATTTTTACGTGTAATACCATCATATCAACATTGAAGTAACTGAACAAAAAAAGTTCTCAAAACCTGGAACACGAAGGTAATGCCAATGATGCGTATGGCCCATTTAACAAATTGTGCAACACCAACATCCACATTACCATCATCTGATATAACAAATTTCCGCACCAACCAATATCTTAGACCAGCTCCAGCAAGGATGATTCCGACAAGAATAAATACAGCAACCTGAAATCAAGATGAAATCCATTAAGAGTACGATACATACACATCTATAATCTTTTTTAGTGCAAGTCATTAGAATTATATACATTCAAGTATATAATGAAACATATCAAAAGACTCATAGGAAATTAGCATTAAATTGGTTTATTTATGGAAGATACTGCCTAGAGAAAAAAATCTTGCAGTAAAAATCAACTTGCAAGGGCCCAAGAAAGTTTTATAAGCAAGAATATAGCCAAATTTATTTTCCAAAATGAGTGTGGTTTATGGGAAGAAAGTCAACATAAGAAACTGAACTTCATTTCAGTAAATAGAAGTACCCATCAGGGGAAGATTGAATAAGGAATTGACTTCTCTAGAACGGAACAACAACAACAACATACCCAGTGGAATGCCACAAGTGGGGTCTGGGGAGGGTAAAATGTATCCAGACCTTACCACTACCTCATAGAGATAGAAAGGTTGTTTTTGGAAGACCCTCGTCTCAAAAATATCAAACCCCATAAGCAAAAGATACTAGATATGAGAAAAAGGGAAAAGAAGAACGACTAAAGTGGAAGCAAATGATAGTATATAAATACAACAAAAATAACAAATATAAAGCGGACAATGGCAACACATGATATAAAGATACGACTAATCCTACTAACTTACTATATCACAAGGCCAGACATCATCCTATCCATACTAGCCTATCAACCTACTACCCTACTACGCAACCTCCATTCCTTTCTATCTAAGGTCATGTCCTCGGTGAGATGAAGTTTCGTCATATCCTGTCTACTCACCTCGCCCCCAATATTTTTTCGGTCTACCTCTAGCCCTCCGCGTAACCCCTAAGTCCAACCTCTCGCATCTTCTAACTGGAGCATCGCACTCCTTCTCTACACATGTCCAAACTATCATAGTCTCACTTCCCTCATCTTGTTAGCCACTGCTGCCACCCCTAACTTCTCCTAAATAGTCTAATTCCTAATCTTATCACCCCTGGTATGTCCACACATCCATCTCAACATCTTCACCTCCACAACCTGCACCTTCTGGATATGTGAGGTTTCCACTGGCCAGCACTCTACCCCATATAATGACGACGATCTAACCGCCATTCTGTAAAACTCATCTTTAAGTTCAGGTGGTATCTTCTTATCACACAATACTCTAGAGGCAAGCCTCCACTTCACCCATGCTGCCCCAACATGATGTGTGACATCATTATCAAAATCCCACTACCCTGGATAATGGACCCTAGATATTTAAAGCTTTGTCTCTTAGAAATAGGTTGAGTGGCGAGTTTCACTTCAATGTCTGTTTCATCCCTCGCAACACTAAATTTGCACTGTTTTGATCCTACTCAATTAGAACCCTTTAGATTCCAAAGTACGTCTCCACACCTCCAACCTATCATTAACTTTATCCCGAGTCTCATCAATTAGTACTATGTCATCTGGAAATAGCATACACCATGGAATCTCCTCCTGAATAGATCGTGTCAGCTCATCCATCACTAACACAAAAAGAAAAGGGCTTAGCACTAATTCTTGAAGTCCCATCTCAACAGGAAAATACTTTGAGTCTCCTCCCACCGTCCTTACTCGAGTTTTGGCTCCGTCATACATGTCCTTTATCATCCTAATATATACCACTGGAACACCTTTCGCCCCTAGATACCTCCATAGGACATTCCTCAGAACTCTATCATAGGCCTTCTCAAGATCAATGAATACCATATGAAGGTCCTTTCTTCTCTTCCTATATTTCTCCACTAGCCTCCGAACAAGATGAATTGTCTCTACTTGGCAATTCATTGGCTTATTTAGTAGACTGCTTTTAGCTTTTACCGTAGAAAAGGATAAAAAGAACTACTACTCCTATGTTTTTGGTAGTCAGTGATTTTATGACGTTCTTTTCACTCTTGAAGTAAGAAAAATGTTTGAAAGATGTGTAGTAGTGATGTTAAGAGATTACAGAATCTCTCTTTCCTGATCAAAAGTAAGGAATAGCCACAAGGTCTCCCTTATTATATGTGTGTGCAAGAGATTTATCGGTCGATTCGGTTTGATTTTATATATTACCGGTTCGGTTTATCGGTTTTTGATTTTTAAATATGTTAAACCAATAAAAAACCAATAAAATAATTTTTATCAATTTTCAGTTTATCGGTTTTATGCCCTTAACAGTTCGATT
>DF359890.1:48462-68879 GCA_000787875.1 Solanum virginianum
CCCCCCCCCCCCCTTTTTTTAAGAAAATACAAAAGGCGACGCCTTTCTTGCCTCTCGCTTTTCTCGCCATTGTTGCTATGGCATCGCCTTTTGAAGATCGCCTCGCCATAAAGCTAAAAGGCGATGAAGGGTCGCCTCGCCTCTCGCCATTGGCAACAAGGCAATAGCCTTTCACAACACTGGTTGGTTGTGCATGTGTGGCGTATAGGGGGAGAAGGGATGTTTAGAATTGGAAAATTAGACGGCATCTTCTTATTATGGTAACTGATGATAAATCTTTTTATAGATGAGCACATCATAGATGATAACATAGATGCACTAAAAGTCGATAGAAAAAACCCCCCCCCCCCCCCAAAAAAAAGGGTGCCTTTCGTCACCATTGGCTTGGGGATCATCTGCATCTATAACTACTTCTGGTTTATATACACTGCTAAAAGGTTGAATTTCCAATGATTAGGTAAGGGCAGTGATTTTTTCAAACGAAGACTCTTCTTTTTAGGACACTCTAAAATGGCAAAGATCTCACATTGGAGCTGTGTTTTCCATTTTTCACTAACAATTGCGGGAAACTCTGGTTGAAAGGTACTTAGTATGGAGAACAGAACGTATTCTATCTCGGGTGCAAATCATATGATCTAACTGAGTGTAGCACTGATTTGGAGATACGATTTGAGTGGCTTGAGTGTAGCAAGAACTTGATACCAAGGAAGACAATCAGCAGGAAGATTCTACTTTGGATACGCCAGTCAATGCCAATTTCTCCTTTGGATACGCCAGTCAATGCGAAGTGTGTCAGAGAACCAAGTTAATGTCCTCAAAAGAGAGAAACAGGGACCACACCTTGCAAGTTATTTCTCTCAGAAGTTCAATAACTATGGCATTATTTGAGTGTGGTTGCAGTACAGCGACAAAAGAGGTCTTATTATTATGCCAGAGAATCCATCAAATGCAAGTTAGAAGGATGTAGCAACAAAAAGGGAAGGCATCACCACTAAAAGAACATCTATTACATGTGAGAGAACACCATTACAACTGAAAAGCAGAGTCTTTAAGGAACTTATATTGAGGTGCTGACTAGAAGGAAATGGAAGATCGATGACTTGCAGATGATGTAGTCCACTGGGTACCCCATCAGAGTCGTAGGAGCAACCTATCCTTCAAAATCAGATCTCCCGATTAAATGCATAGTTGGAAGATTCATCAGCGACTATGAAACTCCAACTCTAATGAAGTGCCTATATGGATTTGCAACACATGGAAAGATGCTAATGCTGTTCAGGTGTATGACATGGATGGTTTCAAATTTCTATTCGATTTACGATGAGGAAGATGGCGTAACACATTTGGTTGGTGAATGGAGATGCCAGCGAAGCACCTTATAACTAAATTGGTGAAAACCAATCTCTGGATGAATTCTGACTAACAAAATTTGTTAGCCAGAATTTCGGGGCTACCATTTCATTTACGGAACCAGAAAATCATTAAGAAGATTGGTGAAAATTGCGGTGGCGGACTGGAAACGGAGGAAGAAACAGAACCCAAGAACCATCTTTGATGGGCTCGAATTGATAAGTTGGTCACTGGTAGTTAACGGGCTCAAAAGGTTCAACTCAATTGATAAGTAGGCAGTTGGTAGTTAATGGGCTCACATCTTTCGTATGATGATGATGATACTCTGGTAAAGTGCGATGCTGATGTTGGACTATTAAGGTACTTAAGAGAAATTCTCTTTAATTTTTAGACTTATTTGGTCTACATGTGAAGAGGAGGAAGAGTAGGTGCACTCCGGCAGAAAAAGTGCCAGAGATACAGATCTAAGCAGGGATCCAGGGGTGCTTGGCTGTGAGATAGAAGTCCTTCCAACTACATATCTTGGATTGTCATTAAGACCAAAAATAAAACTATGGAAGTATGAAGTGGTGTACTAGAGAGGGATGAAGGTTGGCTAGATGCAAAGCACAATATTTGTCTTTGTGTGGTAGGTGATCCAGATTAATTTTGGTGTTGGACTTTGCCTACATATATTGTCTTTTTTCCATTGCTTGTACAGGCGGAAAAGAGGCGGGGCAGTATTAGAAGAAGCTTCTTATAGCACGGAAAAGAGAGCAGGTACTTCCATTTAGTTAAATGGAAAGCATTTTGCACTAGCAAGCAGAAGATGACCTTGGCATCAAAAACCTGAGAGCTCATAACAAGAGTCTATTAATGAAATGGTTGTAAAGATATAACAGTGAAGAACCAAGCTTTATGGAGTAAGGTTGTGATCAGCAAGTATGCGCAACAGGGACAATGATTCACCAAATCTGTGACGACTACACATGGAATTAAGTATTTGTAGAGCCACTAGAGCACAGTGGTCTGGCCTGAGTCTGCTGATGGAGTGAGGTTACAGTGGGAAATGGGATGTCATTTTGGAGTGACAACTGGCTGGGACAAAAAGGTTTTATGCATCAATTGGAGACACATAAACTGTACAAGGCTGTACCCTATCTTTTAGGAGAACTCTAAATGACTGAGAGATTGGGAGGGTAACAGAGTTCTTCAAGGCATTGAAGGTTTTCAAGAGAAACTAACACTGAATACTATATAATATGGAGGAAATGGCAGAAACTATTTCACAGTTAAATCAGCATACAGGACAACACATTAGATGGCCTTGGAAAAACATTTGGAAAATCAAGGCTCCTTTTAATGTAAGATGTTTCTATTGGTTGTTGGTTAGAAGAGCATATCTCACTCATGAGAATCTAGAAACAAACAATCAAATATAACTAAGCTCAAGATGCCTCTTCTGCCAGGAGAGTGCAGAAGACAAAAGATTTTTACATTGTGAAGTGACAGGACATTGATTACAACTTCTGTTTTTTTTTTGGGGAGCACGACTGCCAGGATCCACTATGGATATGCTGAAATGCAGGAACAAAATAAGGAAGTAGTGCAAGCCAAGAAGAGGTTGAAATCAATCCCAGCTTATACATGGTGAACTGTATCGAAACAGAGAAACGCAAGGTCATTTGAAGACAAGAATATCTCTACAAAAGACTTAAGATGAACAGCATAATGCCTTTTTATTTCTGATGTAAAGAGAACCTTGTAGAGGACGCTGAATCTCTATTAGATATTATAGAATCTCTATTAGATTTTTTGTTTAGGGGAACTGCAAATAAAGTTTTCAGCATTTCCTTAATGCTGATGAATATATTATTACACTTCCCATTTTTTTAAAGAAAAAAACACCTGACATTCCCCATGGTATATTTTTTTTAAATGGAATAAAAATAGGCCAACACCAAAAAGCTCATCAATCTCCTTAATGACAACAAGAAAGTACAAGGAAAATTCTAGTAGGCCTATGCCTACGAAGGTACATGTTGCGAAGGACCTGAACCAGTACATAAAGAATATGAACTGGCAGCAAAAAAGGAAGAACAAAAAACTAGATTTTAGATGTCACTGACTTATGACTAAATAAAGTTCATTAAATTACCAAAGCAACCAATGCCGAGAATTTGACCCACTTAAGGTCTCTTTTTGGCAGATCCTAAGGTTGACATTTCTACAGTAACTCTCCTCCACTAATTTTTTTCTTCTCAGAGAAAAGTAGCAGCTCTGCTCTACTAATATTCTTTTTCGACATACGAAAAGGGAAGTTTTTGTTAATTCTGCAAAGTGAAGCCAAGGCTTCTCCTCATGTAAGCTTCAAACCTAAGAGCCAGTGAGTTTGTTTTAATTTTTTGGATCAAATAAGAGCCAGTGAGTTTTCATGACATAACTTTTCTAATAGACCCTTCTGCAAAATTTCCTTGTTCTTTGAGATCACACTAGATTTCACAAAACTAAAGATCTTGGAGAGATTAGGAGCTTTCTATCTACATCAGTTTCAATCTTTCATCCATAAAGGTTATTTGAGGCTTCAATTGGAACCACATCAGTTGAAACAACCTATAAATTAAACACAGGTTAGTGAAAATTTAGATAATGTTGGTTAGCCACTTACACCAATAAGGATCACATTTCTCATGCTTTGGCATGAGCTGTAGGTCCGGTAAGTCTGTTAGGCTTGGTAAAGGCACAGTAATAACCAGGCAACTAAAAGTTGAGCTAAGGTGCCACAAGGGCCAAAATATACACAGAAACAGCCCCCTCGACCCCATAGGAACGGGCAAAAGTAATAAATTGAAGCAAATAAGAAAGTTATCCCACACAAGCTTCAATGTACACATAATATAAATAGGAAAAGACCTGAACTACTTTGATACATTCATAAAGTGATGTAGCAGGCTAGTAGGTTAGTAGGGTTAGGTTGATGTCTGACCTTAGGGTATAGGAGGGTAGTAGGATTAGTCGTGTCTTTATATCCAGTGTTGTCATTATCCGTCTTATATATGTTAATTTCATCATATTTACATACTATCATGTGTTTTTCGTTATTAGTCGTTCTTCCTTTTTTCTTTTTCTTTTCCATTTCCCTTTTTTCCATATCTAGTTTATTCTGCTTATGGGTTTTTGAGACAAGGGTTCCCAGGAAACAGCCTTTCTATCTCTGTGAAGTAGTGGTAAGGTCCGTGTGCATTTCACCCTCCCCAGACCCCACTTGTGGGATTCCACTGGGTATGTTGTTGTTGTTGTTGTTTATAAAGTGAATCCTCAAAATCTTCCGTGTGCATTTCACCCTCCCCAGACCCCACTTGTGGGATTCCACTGGGTATGTTGTTGTTGTTGTTGTTTATAAAGTGATGACAGCAGAAAAACCATTCCACAGCTAAAGATGAATAATTTTACCTGGAATAGAAGGACAATGATGACAAGACAAATTCCAATAAACATCGAACTGCTGTAGTAAAATGGAACCCAACTACTTACAGTAGGTGCAATGAGCAGCAGCATTATACCAAAAGCAAGAAACAGCAGACGCCACCTTTGTAAATCTGCACATCATAAAAAGGAGGTAATTAAGCAGTAGACAAGAAACAGAACAGATTCCACAGATACCATAAAATCCCAACATAACAATGCATCTGCCCAACCTTCTTCAACAGTTACAGTAACAGAACCAGAAAGACCACCAACAATCTTCACATCAAGAATTCTATCCTCGTAAGGGGACATGACAGAGTTCCATGGCCCTTTCTGTAAATTCTTCCACTCATCATGTTCACACTGGCACAAACCAAGAGAAGAATTCCTGCAAGATAGAAATCCCTGAGTGTCAAAATCTCCAATGGAAAAGACTAAATCATGTCAAGGAAACTTGAGGATAGAGATATTCTCTACTTACTTGTGAAAGCATATGTGTAATTTTCCCAGCAGTCTATCTGGGGTTGCAGCTGATGGGACCCAACTAACTCGATATACACTAGAATAACTGCTAAGCCTCCATCGTGATAGACCGGTAATTAGTATGCGTTCACATAATACATCGTCTTTTGACAAAGGGTCTCTCACATAATTAATTGGAGTCACATCCAGTATCTGATTTTTCAATTTGACATCTGTCATCATAAAAATGCTAAGTTGAGAAATATAAGATAGGTTGCTAACCTCAAGATAGTAATCTATGCCAAGTGATCTGAGTCGGCATCTGATTCAGTTTAACGATTAAGGATATCAATCCCAAGAAAAAGCTATTTTATGCAGACCTACAGAAATTAAAATTATTCTACGTTGCAGCTTTTTATTTGACCCCAGAAAATTGAGTATCCTTAGACCTTTAGGAAGGATATCTTCTAGTGTGTTCTTGTCCCAGGTTAAAGATGCAAACATTTGTAACATCTTAGTTGACTTGACTAATCCTTTGAGGAGTAAATCACATATATAGATTATAGATGTCATTGTAATTATTTTCAGATAATTGGAATTGAAACAAATGAGAAGTTTGTGACAATTGCTCATTTTTTAAACGGTATGTTGTCCAAGAATCCACAATTGTTTCCTCCAAAGAATCCATTATTAATTCCTTGCCTTCTGCCTTTCCTTTTTCTAGATTCTTTTTTTTTTTTTTGACAGTGTATCGCTTATAATCTTTTTCTTTGCTTAGTCACTACTGCTCAACCTGCTTCTTTTTCATCTCTGCTTGAGCCGAGGGTCAAATAGTAGACAACCTTCCTGCCATCACTAGATAGGTGGTAAGTTCTGCGTACACACTACCTTTCTCAAATCCCACATGTTTGTTGTTGTTGTAGTCACTACTGCTTACCAAACAGCCCAGGATTCACCTCCATTTTTTACTACATTATGCCACCAATCTAAATATAATGAAGTCTCTATTTGCCCTGGGTATAGCTGGGTTGAATTGGTATAAGTACTAGGTGTCTCTCCTGTAGAATGAATTAAAAAACAAGCCGAAATTGAGTACAACCGAACAATTTAACAGGTACTCGTCCCGAGATCCTTCCAAGCAATATTTTGCCCTACATTTTTTTTGGTGAAGGATTTTCACTCTACAATTTTTTCTTTTAATAGTCTTAACATTCTGTATATTAACAGGCATATTATACCAACTATATAGTCCCCACTATACAAGTGCAAAAAAGGAGCTTCCTATCTATTTTCGTTTTACATATTGTCTAAACATCAAAATATCTTCTGCTTCTACTAAGCATTCCCAACTAAACCATAAATTAAAAAACAGACTAAGCAATTCATCTTCAACTTCAGGATAGTGCATTGCTTATCCTCAAAATCTTCATACAGTCCACTAACAGCCTGTTTGGTAGAAGGGATTACTTGAAATAATCCATGGATTAAAAATTAGACCACACAATCCAATGTTTGGTTGCACAATTAAACCCAAATATATCTAATACATGGATAACTTAATCCACCATATGTGGTATTATCTAATCCTTAGGATATCTAGGGATTACTAATACTAGGTTTAGTAATACTTGGATAAAGCAATAAAATGACTAAACTACCCCTCAATTTCTTTATACAACTTTGAAGTTTTTTTATGCATTTTAATTTGTTGATAAAATGAGTAACCATTGCACTTGGTTACAAAAAATTATTCGTCTTAAATGGAGAAAAAGTCCCTTGGTTAACCTCATAATATACTGCAGTTTACATTTATTTGACATTCATTTATGAAAATACCTCTTTGTGTACAGCACAAAAAAAAAAAAAAACTTTTTGTTTCCCAACTACTCTAGTGCACAGAACAACACACCTGAAGATGAATTATGTTGACGACTAGTTTTGTTAATCAATTCGTATTCAAATTTTAAATTGTAACAAATATGATCTTAAGGTATTGTCTTTATTAGAAATAATATTGTCAACAATTATGTACCTTGATCCAATTAATGAAATAGAAAATTTTATAATAGTTCAAGAGTATAATTGGAAATGAACTTTTTATAGAATTTTAAACTAAACACAAAATTAAATGGGAAGCAATAAACCAAACACGGGATAAAAAATAATCTCAGCATTACTAATCCCTGCATAACTAATCTCTGCATTACTAATCCCTGCATTATTCATTTTTGTACCAAACGACCCCTAAATACATGTCAGGACAATCCTCCATCTCTCCTTCCGCTTGGATAAAATACCTTCTTTGCCACAACTCTTTGATACCTCCCCACCCACCAAATACCCCTCCCTCAAGTTAATCAAAATTTTCTAGATCTGCTCTCTCCATTTGCAATGTAAAAAAAGATAGTTATTTATCTGTCTTATCCCCACACAAAAGCTCTGGAACATAACTGAAATCCCTACTTTCCGGTTCTGCCTATGTCAATACAGCCTCTTTTGCCACTAGCCAAGTGAAGCAAAGCTCTATATGGAATCTTCACATTCCAGATCATTTTCCATGGTCAGCATCCCACTTGATTGTTGACTTTGATCAGTTACCTATATGCTTCATTCACTTTATATTTTCCTTGTGTATTTCCTTGAGATACCATACCATCCACATCTCCAGTTACACCCTCAAATCAGGCAGTGTTCTATAGATCTCAGTTATCCTCCCCAATCCCCAAACATTTAAGAGTCTCCTAAAGGTTAAGTTCCAACCAGTTCAGAACAAACTTCAGCCACTATTGCCTACTGTTGTTGGCATAAGCTGTATATGTCTAGAAAAGTTTGTTGCAAAGCCCCCTTGCCCCGTCCACTTATCCTTCCAAAAGGATATCTTCACACTATTCCCTACTGTAAAACTTGATCTACTTATCATTTTTGGCCACAGATTATTAATGGGTCTCCACACACCGCATCCATAAGGGATATTTACTGGATTGGTGGTCCAATTTCCTCCTCCACCATATAGCTTCTAATTACTTCCTTCCATAAAGGATTTTCTTCAGAAGCAAATCTCCACGGTCATTTCATCATCAAACTTTGATTCTGCGGTTTCAAGTTCCCGATTCCGGTTCTTTCTTGTTAATTGCAAAGATATTCCTTTTGACTAAGTGGATCTTCTTTCTATCATCTTTACCCTGCCACACAGGAAATCTATCCTTAGTTTATCATATCTATCCACAACACTAACAAGGATTGTATATATAGACATCATGAAAGTTGGGAGAGCATCCAAAACACTGTATGAGTGTCATATCTAACCCCAAGGCATAAGTATTGCATTTTTCAATTTGTCAGCTTCTTCTCGAGTTATTCCATTACTCCATTCCAGATCCCTTTGATTTTCTCTTAGCTCCCAAAGGCATGCCTAAATAAATAGTAGGTGATTCTCCAACTTTGCCTCCCAAAATATCAGCTAGCATAGGAACCTCTTCCATAACATTTACTTGTAAGTGTAGCTCTACCCAGTTAATATACACCCTGAAATAGCATCAAATCTGATGAAAATAACTGGCAGAAATCTAAGTTGATCCTTGTTAGCATTATTACTCTTTTTTTTTTTTTTTTTGAGAAAGGTAATGTTGTATTCCTCAGCATTAAGGAAATGTTGGAGACCTCCAAAAACTGGTTCCAACAAGAGTAAAAGAAAAACAACAAAAAAGCTATTAGATTATGTTAGAATAGGAATAGGTAAATACAATCCTATTTAGAATAGGAACAGGAATTACAATAGTATATAGAATCCTATTTGGAAAAGGATTGTATTATAGTATCCTAGTTGGAAAAGGAATCTAATATAGTATCTATAAATAGGGTGTCAATGTAATAATGTAGAGTATCTATAAATAGGGTCTCAATGTAATAATATAGACAACAATTCAATAATATTCTTCTCCAATATTTCTCACATGGTATCAGAGCTTCTACGGTCCTAGTAGAAAATCAAGGAGCTTCCGCTGCCGACGGGCGGCTATGACTCATATATGTTATCTGTCTGGCCAATGGTTTCGTTAACAATAGTAGGATCAATGATATATATGTATGATTCTCATATTCAAGGGAAGAAAACTCAGTCAAACAGGTCACTGTGCGTCAATTTTCAGTGACTCTCTAGGGTTATTTTGTGTCAACCCCACATCTGTCAGTGTTTGTGTAGCACCGTGCCATCATTCCGGTGACTACTTTTTTCTATATCTAATTTGTGTAGCCCCCTGCCATCTTTTCGGTGACTACTTTTTCATATTTATCATGTGTAGCACCGTGTCATCTTTCCGGTGACTACTTTCTCATATTCGATTTGTGTAGCACCGTGCATCTCTCGGACTACTTCTCATATTCAATTTGTGTAGTACCGTGATTTTTTCGAACTACTTTCTCATATTTGAGTTGCATAGCATTGTGTCTTTTTGGTGACTCAGATTTTATTTGCGTAGTTCCATTCGTCTTTTTGGTGACTCATCAAATCTAGTTTGCGTAGGGTTGTACCATCATTCCGACCCCTATCCATACAATTTCTTTTTTTGCAGTAGAGTCATGTCGTCAATATGATCCTCCTATATAATTTCTATTTTCCAGTAGGATCGTCATTCCAACCCTACCCATATAATTCTCTTCTCAGTAGGGTTGTGTCATCATTCTGACCCTACCCATATAATTTCACTTCTCAATTTGTGACCACTTTCAGACATCAAATCTACTATATGGAGCATCCACCTGATTTTGTTGCTCAGGGGGAGTCTGGTAACCTTGCATGTCGATTGTGTAAATCATTCTATGGTCTAAAACAATCTTCTCAAGCTTGGTTTGGAAGTTTAACAATGCAATCCCGGAATTGCATAAGAAGACTAAGACATTGAGGTTGATTGTTAATTTTGTGAGGCCGGAAGATCAACTAGTTGATATCTCAACACGCCCGTCATCGATCCTCGTATTAATTACATTTGTAACAAGCTAGGTATATATGACGTGTATGCATTAGCTTGAGGGGGAGTATTAGAATAGGAATAGGTAAATACAATCCTACTTAGAATAGGAATAGGAATTACAATTGTATATAGAATCTTATTTGGAAAAGGATTGTATTCTAGTATCCTAGTTGGAAAAGGAGTCTAATATAGTATCTATAAATAGGGTCTCAATGTAATAATTTAGACAACAATTCAATAATATTCTTCTCCAATATTTCTCATAGATTACATAGAGCCTATAAAATCTATTTGTGCAACTTCTTCTATCCCTTCTTCGTTACACCAAAAAAAAGTAGTCAAGCAGTTCCATTTGACTTTCTCAATTGAATTAGCCTAGTTTTGAAAGCATCTGCTATTTCTTTCTTTCCAGATAGACCACCAAATGCATGATGGTATTATACCCCACCATGTTTTCTTACATTTTCTCCCCCGACTATTGATCCAGCAACTAAGCAGATCAGCTGTATGCTCAGGCATAATCCATTCTGTATTAGTTAGCCCCAGAAAAAGGTTCCACAATTGTGTTGTCACTCTACAATGGAGGAATAGATGGTTGTTGGTTTCCTCGGCAACATTGCAGAGAGAGCACCAAGAGACGGTATGGAAACCTCTCCTTTTCAATTTCTCATGTATGGAGCATGCTCTTCTGGCAACCAACCAAGAGAAACACCTTATCTTCGTTCGCACCTTGTTCCTCCAAATCTGTTTCCAGGGGTCGAGCTGGTAACCTGGATACTCCTTCACCTCCTTAATATATAGCTTGTTAACGGAAAGGCTTCCATCTCTAGAGTGTTTCCATCTGATAGAATCCTTTTCTACCGATAACCCATTGAAGTCATTCAGAACTTGTAGTAGCTCAGCCACTCTCCCAATCTCCCAATCATTTAAATGCCTTCTGAAAACAATATTCCATCCATGAGTAGACCATACCTCAGACACTGTTTCTTCCGGATTGGTGCACAAAGAAAATAGGTCTAGAAATAAGACCATCAGTGTCTCATTTCCATTCCAATTGTCCTTCCAGAATAGGATCTTAGTCCCATTTCCCACCTTGTAGACTACGTTTCTACTTAGATTATCCCACAAGTTCCTTATTGTTCTCCAAACTGACACCCCATAAGTGTTATTCACCATGTTAGAGACCCAATTTCCATTCAGCCCATACTTGTTGATTATCACCTCCCTCCATAGGGCATGTTCCTCCATGTTGAACCTCCACAGCCATTTTGACAAAAGGCATCTATGTTTATCAAAGTGACTCTCCCCCCTAGAGAGATATATTGAGCTTTCCAATTGACTAATTTTTTCTCTGTATTTTCAATTATTCCATCCCAAATTTCCATGTTGTTGTCTTACTATGGAATAAACTTCAGAACCCCTGATCCAACTATTGTGTTTTTAGGAGTCTGCAACATATCAACTAAGTTAAGTTGAAAACAACATTTTTGTCCATTGAAGGAAAGCTAATACACATGAGAGTAGCAAAATACACTCCATGACAGTAATGAATGTAAGCTAGAATTTGAAATTCTCAAATTCAAAGTGCCACAAATGTGAGCCGAATCAAGTGGTTGTTATTGCATTAGTTTGGAAACACTTTAAGGAGTTCATACAAAAAATTTGGGGCCTATATAGATAAGATTTGAGCTGATATCCATTGAATCCCGACACTGAAGAGCTCTGAAGCTCAACTTTTAAAATTCAAAGTGCCGCAAATGAGAATCATTTCAAGTGAACAACATATCAAAAGAATGAAAACGTTGAGAGCTCATATCTTAATTGTGGCCCTGTTTAGAGAAGATTTGAGTTGCTCAGGATTGAAATTTCCAGCTCATTGAAGAAGATGATTTGCTGCAAATATCCTGTTTTTGTGCCCTTGGACAGTGAAGGAGGAGCTGAGCATTGAAACATTCAAGAACAATTCGGGTACACAACCAATTTGGCTCCACGAAGTACTCCGCCGAAAGATGTTCACCTCATGTCCACAAAACACCAGAACCAGATGCACTTCGTCTCCACGAAGTTTGTTCATTCCCACAAAGTTGCTGCCCAATTTCACATTTGAAAGCATTATTTCCTTTTGAATAAGACCTTAGAAACATGAAGAAGAAAGCTGAAACACCTTCGTCAGCAATAAAAGCTTGTCCAAAAGCTTGAGTTTGAGTTTTGACTTGCCGCAAATGGGGTCCATTTAGAGTGGTTATTATATCAGAAGAACTGGCACATCGAGAGGAGCTCATACCTGAAATTTGGGGCGATTTTGGAGAAGGTTTCAGGCGGTTCTGCATCAATTTACAGCAGCAGCTATACAAAAAAATGTGATGAATAGCTGGAAAAAAATCCAGACTAATATAATGCAGAACTAACCACTAATTTACTGTTTTGTTGCCATTTTTCTTTTAGACCTCTTTAGCTAGATTACATTGAGTATTAATCCTACTTGTGTTGATCTAGTTTATTTTGTGTCTATATTTCTTTCGAGCCAATCCAGAGTAGTAACGATATCGACGATGATGTCACACATCATATAGGGGCAGCATGGACGAAATGGAGGCTTGCCTCTGGAGTATTGTGTGATAAGAAGATACCACCTAAAATTAAAGGTAAGTTTTACAGAATGGTATGGAGTGTTGGCCAATCAAAAACTCACATGTTCAGAAGATGCAAGTCACAGACATGAGGATGTTAAGATGGATGTGTGGACATACCAAGAGTGATAAGATTAGAAATGAGATCATATGGAAGAAGTTAGAGGTGGCCCCTGTGCCCGACAAAATGAGGGAAGCGAGACTGGCAATGTCTAGACATGTACAGAGAAGTAGTACGGATGCTCCTGTTAGGAGGTGCGAGAGGTTGCAGTTAGGGGTGACACGGAGGGGTAGAGATAGACCGAAGTACTGGGGGGAGGTGATTAGACAAGATATGGCAAAACTTCATCTTACCGAGGAAATGACCTTAGATAGGAAGGAATGAAGGTCGCGTATTATGGTAGAAGGATGATAAGCTAGTAGGGGTAGGTTGATTTCTAGTTGTGTGATTATAGTAGGTTAGTAGGATTAGTCGTGTCTTTATTCCTGTGGGGTCATTATCCATCTTATATTTGTTCCTTTGAGCGTATTTACATACTATCATTTGCTTTTCATGATTAATCGTTTTCCTCTTTTTTTTTCTTTCTTTTTTTCCATATACAGTATCTTCTGCTTATGAGGCTTGATTTTTAAGACGAGGGCTTCCAGAAACAGCCTCTCTATCTCTATGGAGGTAGTGGTAAGGTCTGCGTACATTTTTACCCTCCCCACACGCCACTTGTGAGATTCCACTAGGTATGTTGTTGTTGCTGTATTTCTTTCGAGCCAATTTCTTAGGAGCTTTTCTCATTTGACTTCGTTGCTAACCATTTGATCGAAGTCCGTTAATTAGACCAAAATTCATTCTATCCTTAAGGTTTGTTTAAGACTCCTGACAAGGATTGATATGAGCAAGAATGGTACAATATGTAGTAGACAAAAAGGGAAAAACTTCTCTTTCCACCTACTTTTCCTAATCTTCATCGGAAAATATTGGGCACTTATTCCAAATCCCATAAAGATGAGAGACAAAAGATTGAGAGGGGAGTGAATCGTGACAACTCAAGAATGAAGAAAGGAGAGGATGCGTGCAGTGAAGTAAGAGAGTCGCCACAAAACCAATCTAACCTTCTTGTTTGTCCTTCTCTTCGTAAGGATTCTTGTGCAAGTACAAGGTTTGCGAAGGAGTAATAGAGATTCCTAACAAGGAGCCTACACTTAATGAAATGACGAGTACGGTGGTAGGTAAAGAAAATCTTTTTGTGACCTTCAGCATACAATACGTAAACTAGACACTTTGAATTTTTGGATGAACCAAGTGTGAGAGATAGCTTGTCTTCATGTGAGCTTAACAAGTTAGGCACCTCTAGTTATCTCCTCAACAGGCTAGTTGATACAACAAAGGTATTCAACCATTAAAATACATAGTAATTCAAATTTCATTGATAATTATACAATATATGTGCACAACAGCCAGTCCTTCCAATACTGTTCAGGTAATCAAGTGAAGACCCGATACTCTAAGGCGATAACTCTTAAGAATGTGAAAAGGCCACAAAAGAATATAATCTGGGAGAGAAGTGAACAAATATATCTCATGAACTCTTTCACCCTACCCTAAATATAGAGAAGGTTTCAGTCTCTACACTCTATGCAGAGATCAAGAGAATAGGAAATAAAAATTGTTGGCAAAGTTCCGCTTCTCAATAAAACAACCTGTTACTATTATTTTCAGTGCTACTTTGAACCTTCTGAGTTGATGAAGTATTTCTGAGTACCTAAATTAGTCACAGGACTTTTCACAAATAAACACAAGGAGCAAAATTGGGATGCCCAAATTCAAATATAGACTACAGGAGAAGAATATGTAAAGGAGAAAGCAATAAAATAGATTGAAAGAGAGAAATTTAAAAGAGAGAGAGAATTGAGGAAATTGAGTAACCTTGTAGAGCAGCAACCTGAGTAGTTGAAAGAAACAGAGAGAGGCAAAAGAGTACAGGAAGAAGAAAAGCACTTTTGCCGGAGAATAAGAGGAACTCCATTAGTGGATCCACTTCCGAAACGCCGCTTTGTTTTTCCTCTTCCTCTCAGTTTGAAATAAGAATTCAAAGGCGGTAGTGTGTCTTCCTCACATTCTTTCTTTCTTCACATATAGAAAGAAAATATTTATATTCCATTCGTTTTTAGCGAAAAAAAAAAACCCTTTTTTTATGTCTATTTTAAATAGGGGTGAAAATTGGTCAAAATCCAATCCAACCCAACCCAAATTGTCTTGGATCAAAATGGATTGAATCAAGACGAGTCAAGTAACGGGTCAAAACCCAATCTGCCCAAGTTGACCCGTTTTCCTCCTTTAACTTTAAACAAATACACTGACATTTATCAAAGTTAATTTTAAAACATAGATATCTTCAGAAAAATTTGAAACCTCACATAACAACATTTAATGATAATGATTAGCAAAAACTAAAATCCTCTAATACATCACTAAATTAAAAAATAAAAATAGTTTATGCTAATAAGAACTTTAATTCCACAATAACTCTATAGAAAAACTGCAAAAAGAATCTCTCCCAGCACAAAATCAAACAAAGCATTCTAGCCTCAACATATCAACTTTCATATAAAACTTGATCGTAATCTTCTTTCGACTTCTCTTGATCTTCCTGCCCAAGTTCCCCCTTAGTAGGATGCACCTGACAAAACAAGAAGTCCAGATGATTGACAATCTCTCAAATTCACACATATTACTAAAAATTTTCAGCTTTCAGATGAACAAATAGAAGCATATTACTAAAAGCTTTCAGATGTTGTACCAAAAGGAATGAACTCTTTTCAGCTTCTGTTCTTCTGCTTCTAAATCACTTTCTTTTTTATTATAGAATTAAGTAACTGATATGATTTTCTTGAGTCACAGACTAAGATACATAACTAAAAAAGTAGATTCTAACAACAAAGACTCAAGATGATTCATCTAATAATACACAGGCTACAAATGTAATTTCAAGCTTTTGAAAATATGGACCATGACCTTGTCCTGTGGAAAACAAAAGCTATTGTTTGGTGATTTTGGTCTTGCCTAAAAATAGAACACAGACAACTCTTTTTGCAGAGAAATCCTGAAAAGATGTTGTACCAAAAGTAAGGACAGATGATGAAGTAGACTACAACAAAACACTAATAATACACACGCAAAAACTGATCATACACTGCTTCCAATTACCAAAAGAAGATAGACAACAAGTAAACCACACACAAATTACGAATGAACAATGCAAAAAATGTTAGGTGAGTTCTTCCTCATTCTAATCTCCATCACAGAGAAGACTCTTACCAATATGAGTCACGGCAAGCATGGCAGTCATTTGAGCACGAATCAAAGCAGAAGTATAGATCATGTTGACAGGTATATTGCTAATTCCTTTCCCAGCTTCAAACAGCCTCTTCTACACCCTTTGCAGTTAAAGGGTGTAGACTTATCAAGACAAACAGAGCATTAACTATCCTAACACCAGAATTAAAGCCTCAATACCTACCAAGAAATTAGAAACATTTTCCAAGTGCAGCAAGCAATCAATATGAGTTTAGGAACACATGTAATGGATTTCACATATCTATACATATCACTTCACAGTTCTGTGCAGCAAACAATGGATTTCACATGCGGTAGTTAATGGAGACTCACAGTTAATCAATACATATCACTTCACAGTTTCAGAAGGGAAAAGGGCTATAGAATCTGTAAAAAAAATTGATTTTACTATCAAGTATCAACACTTATTCTTTAGGAAAGGCTATCAGAAAATGAGCTTTAGCAGACCTTTAGAAAATGATTTAACAAAAGATTGCAGAAAAACAATGAGATGCTGGGAGGATATACTCACGGTTGTAATAACAGTCATCGACATCCAGAACCTAGAAGCTAGATCTCCACATCAATTGCAATATCATCTTCGTCAGAATCATCAGCCGCTACAAATAGACAAAACAGAATTGAAAACTACATAGAATAACATAATACGTATTAAAATGATAAATAATACCTCCATGTCCATAGAGCCAATCTTGAGCACATAACTTGGCTTCTGCATTTTCTGGTAAGATTGAACTGTGATATCTCCCGATTACTCGTCCTCCAATGCTGAATGTTGATTCGGACGCAACAGTACTAATAGGTATACTTAAAACATCTTGTGCCATCAATGATAGTTCAGGGTATCTATTCATGTTATCTTTCCAATATTTGACTACATCCAAATTGGCATTCCCCTTGCGGTCAAGTATAGGCTCTTCCAAATATAGTTGTAATTGTGTTTTTTATGAATTAGATTCTGGCTGATGCATCCATTTCATCTCTTACCTCCATATCACATTCATCAATAGTACTTCCCACCAATGTACTATTAGATGCTGGAGATTTCATATATTCCTCAAATAATCGATGCAAATTATCTTCAACAAGCTTCACCTTTTCATTACAATTCAAAGAGTCAAGTTTTGAAAAGCAAAATTTCACAAACTTTAACTTATATTGAGGGACAAGAACGACTGCCAAAGATAAAATTGGAGTATACTCCTGCCAATAGTTTGAAAATTTCTTTTCCATTTCCTCCGCCATTTCCTTAATATCAGAATGTGGACTATTTTTCTCTTCCATTATCAACAAGTGAATTTTCCACACTTTATGAAAAAATAAGTTGGCTGTCGGATATTGATTTCCCGAAAACAAAGTAGTGATTTCATCAAAAGGCTTTAGGAATTTGGCTATTGTTTCTGCCTTATTCCAATCTATTTCTGCAGGACAACACTTAAAATTTGCATCAAGTAACTTGAAGTCAAAAAAGCACGACGATATGGTATAGCACTTTCAAGCATAAGATAAGTATAGTTCCATCTCGTAGGTACATCTTGACGCACTTTTCCACTCATCTTCAATCCAAGATTCTTGATACAATCTACAAATCTTTCAAGCATAAGATAAGTATAGTTCCATCTCATAGGTACATCTTGACGCACTTTCCCAGTCATCTTCAAGCCAAGATTCTTGATACAATCTACAAATTTTATGATCCTAGACTCAGAACCTTTCACATATTTAATGCTCTCTCTAATGTTAAAGATTGAAGCCTCTATTGACTTTAGACCCGCTTTCACAATCAAATTTAGAATGTGATTTGCACAACGAATATGTACAAAGTCCCCAACCACATACCAATGAATCCATCAAGTTCATGTGCTATTTCAAATTATCCATAATTTTCTCATTGTAACTTGCATTATCTAAAGTTATTGAAAATATTTTTTTCTCGATTCCCCATTCCTTCAAAAAGTCAATCAAATAACTTCAAAACATCAGCCTTTGAAGTATTTCTTGAAATAGTTTTGACAGTAGGATTCAAGAAACTAAATATCTCCCTTATACCTTCATATTCAACAAATGCAAAAGGTAAATTATGTATTACTATAGCTTTGGCAATCAATGCATGGAACATTTCATGGTTCACAACGAGATAACGATCCGATTCTGACACATTACTATGACACGATGGCGCTTTAAATTTGAAGTACCAGCTATAGAATCAGCCAAATATACCTGATGACAATCTTTACATTTCGCCCTCAAACTACTATCTGGATTAAGGTCAAGTGGTAACTTCCAAAAATGATCACACACCTTAAGAGTACGTTTTGCTTGTAGAGCTCGCTTCGGTCGATTCATCGATTTGATCTATACTTTCCATCAACTTCTGAAAAAAATCAAAAAATCAAAAAAAAAATTCTTCAAAATCCTAAAACCACATCACTGCAAAGAAATCATATCACTTTATCACTGCAAAGAAAAAGAAATTTCTTCAAAATCCTTAGATAACAAAGAAACCATTGATAAAGAAACTTACTAGAAGAGAGGGGAAATTTTGTGAAAGAAACTTACCAGAAGAAAGGAAAAACCGTTAGAGCAAGGAATTGATTCCTTATTTTGAGCAAAGAGTCAGCTAAGAGAGCAAGGGATTCACGAGTTAGCTACAGAGAGTAAGGCTTTCGAAGAAGATCGAAACAGAAAGCTACAGAGAGCAAGGGCTTAGTAGCGAGTTACGTAATAGCTCTCCGGTCTCCGACCCTTTAGTAGCGAGTTACGTAATAGCTCTCCGGTCTCCGACCCTTTCTCTCTCCTCTTACCTAAAGTTTCAACCCATTGGTTGGTTGGATTTCAACCCTTGTTACACCAACTTAATTCAATTTTAACTCAATATTTATTGTATTTATTTGGTTCAGCACAATATAATTCTTAGTACAAAATTATCATTCATCCAATTTTGCTTCAAATACCTGATCTTTTTGGCTCAAAAATAACTTTGATATGAACCTGGATCATATTTGTCTTTATTTTTAACAATTCTCCTAAAATTTTAAATATTTATTTCTTATACTACCTAATTTGATTTGTCTAAATTTATAACCCTCTCAAATAAATGATTAAAACCACATCTGATTCATATTTTAACCTAATATGCTTGGAAATAATATTCAAAAAATCATTAATTTCATAATATCTTTCTATTAGCTTATATTAAACCAACCCTCCATTTATTAATTTGATTCATACTTGGGGATCCAACTAAATGCATATTCGTCCTGCTCATTAAAAAAAGATTATTATTTTATTATTAATATAGAATTATCTATTAGTTATCCAATTGTTTTCTTCATTCCATCTTTTTATTCCTTTTTTAATCTCTTATTCTTAATTAGGATATCAAGGACTCAAACTTGAAATAAATTTTCTTGTTCATATTCTTTTAATCTATATTATTATTATGGTGAGGTAGGGATGAGAATGTGAGAAAATATTATTATCATTCTTTTTATTTTGAATTTTGGATACATACAAAAGAAAAATGTTATATATGTACATTGTTGCTTAATTAAATCAATTTCTATTGACTAATTAATTCTATATGAATATCATTATTATTTTCTCCTATTTTCTTCCTCGTTTAGTTGAAAAAAAATTAAAATAGATTCAAGAAGAAAGAAAAAGTAGAAGGGAGAGGAGATAGGGTTTGGGGAGATAAGTGTAGAAAGTAGACCACTAAGCCCTTTTTGTATTTTTAAAAAGTAGAAGGGAGAGGAGATAGGGTTTGGGGGGATAAGTGTAGAAAGTAGACCACTAAGCCCTTTTTTTATTTTCAATTTATTATAGATCTCAAAATCAGGTCAATCATATAGACCACATATTAAGTTATTTTTATTAAACTATGAAATGTGGCACAATATTGTCCTCCATCCATTTTATAGGTGTGGGTTGTTAGAAATAAGGGTATTTGTTAATCAAAAAGTTGGCACTAGGATATTTTTGGACCAAAATATTGATGTTAGAGGTATTTGGGGGTCAAAAGGTAGATGAAGTGCAGTTTCATACCAAATTCAAATAGTTGAAAGGCATTTTAGACCTTACTCCATTAAAAGAATGATCTATTTCCTTGTTTGTGAATACTTTTATTTCAGTTTTTCAAGTCATATGTTTAAAAACCACAAAATTAAAGAACATTTTAATATATTAGACATAACTTTAATATAA
>DF359889.1:0-28162 GCA_000787875.1 Solanum virginianum
TGGACACCCTAAATGGGTGTCAGTCACGGCCCCTAAACCGGGACGTGATACAATGGATACATAAAATCTCAATATGACATGCATGATCAGTGCTTATAATAAAATACACTTGTAAATCAATCAACTTGCATAATGTACCATACATATGTGGGAAGTGAACTCAACTAACATAGACCAAACAACTACAACTTGGACTCCGAGGCTTGACACCCCCTCGGTTAAGGCGACCGGGCATGACAACTGTAACACCCCACACTTTATATGTATGAGTACTATGTACACAAAACATGATATGGACTTTTAAATTAGTGCCAATTTTTAAAAGTGTTTGAATCTCGCGTTAAAGGGCGATATGTGTATCTAATGCTGGAGAGGGTCGAGCGTAGACATGTTTTGTGTCAAATTGAGGAGATTACAACCTTAAATAAAGTGAGAGAATTGAGGTTCTTGTAGGACTTAGGAAGCTATTAGGTGAGTCAGCTACTTGCTTAGCTTAAGCTTGCTAGTTAAATGGAGACAAGGCCCAATGTCGAATTTGTCCAAATCTGATTATGAATAAAGTTCGAGTTAAGGGTGTATATTTGGCCCATGTTTTAGTATTATAAGTAGGCTGTATTTATAGTCTAACATGAAGAATGAAAGAGGCCCAATTACATCCTAATTCACTTAGCTAATTGGGCCAAACTTTCAGTGAAGAGTAATTTGGAAATTGGCAGCCAAGGCCCATCTGTTTGGAGCCCAATAAGGACCAAGAGAAATGGGTTAAGTAGCTGCATCACCAGCTTAGTTTGTAAGGCTAAGAAGGCCTTAGTAAGTCAGCCAAATCTCACTTTAAAAAGGGACTAAAGCAGCTCCCACAAGTCATTCTAATTTGGACACAAGAAAAATTAGATTGCTCTCTACATTTCCTCTCAACATTTTCTTGGTTTTCTAAGCTGCTTCAAGAGACATTAAGGATTGCTTGACAATACCTACATGTGAGGGTAAAGGTAAGTAGGTGTACTTATGTATTTAGCATAGTTTTATCATGACAAACAAGAGGTTATGTTAGTTATGTTGATGCTAAAATTGTTGGACAGCATATGTTGGGAATGTTGTTGCATGTTTTCTTATTAATTAAAAGGAATTTTCTCTTCTTGGTTGGCTGTATTATGAATTAATACTTCTTTCCTTAACAAAAGTTGGTTTGTTAGTTATGTAACAAGGCTAATTCACTGCTGTTGGCTGTGTTATGAAGTAATACTTATTTCCTTAACAAAATTTGGTTTGGTAGTGGTGTAACAAGGCTAATTCACTGCTTTTCTAGTCCGTAAAGGTGAGTTCTTATGTGATATCGCAATTGTGTTCTTTATTGGAACTTGTGAGCTGATGTATATAAGGCTATTGCTTCACATCTTTCATGACTAATTTGGTACTCTTATAAGACTATTTTAAGACTGTTATTATGTATAAATGTGTTGAGGACAGGCTGGTTAAAGTTGGGATAAGTTTGGGATTGTCGACGTCGAAAGGTAACAAAAGAACGTGACATTATGCTGTCCATTTGTATGTTGTGTAAAACTGTTATGTGTTCTGTTTTGGGGGCTGTTATAGATTGTCGACGTCGAAAGGTAACAAAAGAATGTGACGTTATGTTGTCCATTTGTATGTTGTATAAAACTGTTATGTGTTTTGTTTTAGGGGCTGTTATGAGGCTATTATGGTACTACAATAGGCTGTACATGATGTGTAGATGAGAATGTGAATTAGAAAATACAATTAGAGGCAAAAACGTTGGAGGAATATGCTCGAGTTCTAACTACACGCTTGCTGCCCGTGTGTTATTTTTGTGTGAAATTGGATTGCCAAGGTGTGTTTATTGGATGCTAATGCTAACTTTATTACTTACTATGCTATAGCTAAATATTTGGAGAAAGGGAAGGTTATACCGAGGTAATAGCGAGGTCGTACAATGAGGTATGTAAGGCTATTCGCTTTTATGTTACTTGGCATGAAATCTAGAGTCTTCCTTGGCACATAAAGGCACTTACCAACTCCGGTATGACTATTAACTATGTCTCCACTCTTTCACATGTTCATATACTTTCCTACATAGTCACCTTCATAGCTATATACACATGTGGATACCTACTTACATTGGTTATTATTGCCAAATAAAGTCCATAAGTTGTTACATCTCATACGCACTCCATTAATTGTGAAATGTACTCTCTTCATTGTCATAGTGTCTTGTATAGTTATCTACATGTCACATGTTGTGTATATAGTTCTACAGCTCCAATATTGTGACCACCATAAGATCATCTCAAAGGTAATTAAAAGGTAAAGTATATTGCCATTGATAGGTGGTAGCCCGAGGGGGTGAGAGAGTCACCTAACCAGGGTCGATCCTATCACGGGGGCAGCCCGAGGGGGCTAGAACACTAGCCTAACAAAGGGATGAACCCGATACAGTTTACCCCTGATCAGCTGGGTCTTTTATAGTATATGCTGTGTACAGATTTTACAGTAAAGATAAAGTGGTATAAAGAATGTAAAGTACATGATCCCACAGTATAATCAAAGGTGGTTATATGCTGTGTACAGATTTTACAGTAAAGATAAAGTGGTATAAAGAATGTAAACTACATTATCCCACAGTATAATCAAAGGTGGTCTCTTATCATACATCAGTGCGTAGTTTCATTTGAGTTGTTATTTCATATACAATGTTTCTTGCCTTATATATTCAGTATATTATCTTGTACTAACGTCCCTTATGGGGGACCTATATTTCATGCTGCAGGTACAGGTGCTAGTAGATCTCCCCAATAGGAGTACAGGATCTCCAGCTGTGGTTACCAAGCTCCAGGTTGCTTCAGGGCTTTGCATGTCTAGAGCTTATGTTTTGTATTATACAGTTAGTCGAGGTGGGGCTTATCCCGACCCTTACCAGATACTTATCATTATTTAGAGGCTTTGTAGACTATGCAAATTAAAGTGTGGTCATATCTCGTACTACGGACAGCGTGGCCCCAACGACCTAGTCATATGTTTTTCCTTTTGGCTTGTTAGTGCTATTTACTTTCTTAAAGGCATACTGAAGGTAGAATTCCTTATAACACATATAAAAAGCGCATAGATACAGGTTGGTTCTCCCCAGCCTTATCGGCAATGGGTGCCAGTCCACCTTAATAGGATTTGAGGCGTGACAACAACCCCCGACAAAGTGTGGTCTACTTGCCAAGGCAAATCAAACATGATAACATGAACTAGATAGATCCACTAGTATAACAAGGGTAATAATTATAATCCTATAGTGGAACATAGTTTAGAGACTAAAGACTTTATGTAAGGACCCTTTGAGTCGAGCCCCCATCTTAAGCCTCAATCGTTGCTAAGTCAAATCCCACAGAATACTTGAAATAATCATACTTTAATCATAACATGATTAGCTTGTAAGAACATTACTTGAGTAGCTCATAAACATGCTCGACCTCTACTAGTGAGCCTAACTTGAACATGAAAGTAGATCATAATCATACATAAACCCTTGCATTAACATGAATAGCTCACAAGAGTAAAAATCTTGAAATAGGGCTTAACATGATACTTGTAAAATCATAGATACATTTATGAATTCAATACATGCTTGAAAGCCCTTAATCATCATGAAGTCACTTAACTTGTAAATCAGTAATTTCATTAAACACTTGGTGGACACATGATACTTATTTAAAATCATGTAATTCAAGAGTATAACAAGATGAGTAAATCAATTCAAAATCAACCCACCAACATGGTAGTAAAACCCTAAATTGGGTATCATGAAATCCATCTCAAAAGTTCATCATAGTTCATAGCATTCATAGCTCAAATCATGCATAGTCTCAATAGACGACAAAGATCAACTCGTAGTATAAACTTAAAATAGATATTAATGCAAAATCAACAATACTTGATAAAACCATAATATATTTCATGTTCAAAAATCATAATAAAAGATACCCATAGGTAATACAACTTGAAATCATGCAATTTTCATAAAAAAGGAAGATTGGGCTCCGTGGGTGAAAGGACCCAATGGATGAAACCCATACCTTAAACTTGGGTTTTCTTGAGATGAGTTTGAAGGAAAGTTAAAGCTTGGATTGGATCCTTGAGTTTTGAAATTAAGCTTGAAATCCTTGAATTTGAATGAGATATTTGGAGAAGTCTTAGAGAGGTTTTTGAGAGGGTCTTGTGAATTATAGAGTTGAAAAATGACTAAGTATGAGAGATTTCATGTTTAAATGGGCATGGAGTTATGACCCCAATTCCCTTGGGCGAATAAGAAAATCCAAGAAAAATGTTGCACTGGTTTGTGCCCCTGGTGCGACGCGGACCAAACGCGGAGTGCAAAATACACTGCTCCGCACCCCTGACGCATCGCATCCAGGGCGCGGACAACTATGAGGAATCATAAATTAGCAAAACTTATTTTTCACTACGGGTCTTCTAAGATTCAGGCTATACCCATCTCCCACTAAATTTTGAGCCTTGATCGAGAATATGAGGTCAAATTTTTGAAATCACGCATGGATTTTGAAATATATGAAAATTACGATTACAGGGCTTTCCGAAGCACATGAGGGGCCTTTCAATATCTCCCCTTTGGGAGCATTCGTCCCTGAATATCAAAGAAACCTGCATAAGAGAAGTAATCATAAAGCTTTCAGCCTGACATGAATGTAACAAATGCACTTAAACATCATTTTCAAAAAGTCTTAATATGAATATCAAAAATTACTATAATCTTGTTACCATGAACATGAATGCATGCAAAAATATCAAGAGGATTGAATTTTAAGTCTTAAAATCAGAGATGGGACTTAATTATTACCTTCGGCTAGTGTAGAGTGGAAGAGGTATGGGTATCACTTTTTTATGTCCGCCTCAGCTTCCCACGTTGCACTTTCAACTTGTTGATTCCTCCAAAGGACCTTGACAGATGCTACATCTTTGTTCCTCAACCTTTTCACTTGCCTATCTAATATCTCAACCAGGACCTCCTCATAGGTTAAATTATTTTCCACAACACTCACAACCTCTAAGGGAACTATAATACTTGGGTCACCAACACATCTCCTCAACAAAGAGACATGGAAGACAGGATGAACCATATTCATTTCCATAAGGAACTCCAATTCATATGCAACCTTACCAACTCTCCTCAAAATTCTATAAGGCCCTACAAACCTTGGGCTCAATTTACCATTTTTGCCAAATCCGATCACACCCTTCATAGGTGAGATTTTCAAGTAAACCCAATCACCAATTTTTAACTCAAGATCTCTCCTTCTCACATCGAAATATGACTTTTGTATACTCTGGGCCATCTTCAATCTTTCCTTTATCAACCTCACCTTCCCCAAAGCTTCCATAACCAAATCTGGACCCAACAAAGCCATCTCCCACACATCAAAATCACCTAACTAGGGATCTACAATGCCTACCATATAGAGCTTCAAACGTTGCCATGCCAATACTAGGGTGGTAGCTATTGTTGTAAGAAAATTCAATAAGTGGAAGGTGTTCATCCCAACTACTCTTAAACTCTAAAACACAAGCCCTAAGCATATCCTTAAGAGTTTGGATAGTCCTTTCGGCTTGGCTATCCATTCGAGGATGAAAAACTGTGCTAAGCTTAACCTTGGTACAAAGACCTCTCTGGAATGACCTCTAAAAATGAGAAGTGAATTAAACACCACGATCCGAAATGATAGATAAGGGTACCCTATGCAATCTAACTAACTCATGAATATATAATTTGGCATAATCCTCGGTATCATAAGTTGTCTTAACCCCTAGAAAGTGAGCTGACTTTGTCATTCTATCAACCATAACCCAAATAGAGTCAAAGTATTTCCTAGTCTTGGGCAACCCAACCACAAAATCTATGTTAATCTCTTCCCATTTCTAAGTAGGAATTTTTATGTCTTAGGATAGGCCGCCGTACCTCTCATGTTCGGCTTTCACTTGTTAACAATTGTGACACCCGACTATATACTTTGCAATATCCCTTTTCATACCACCTGACCAATACACCTCTCTCAAATATCTATACATTTTTTGTGGAATCGGGGTGAATAGAGTAGGATGAATTATGATTCTATTCCAAAATCAATTTTCTCAAGTCATCAATATCAGGCATACACAATTTACCTTGGTACCTAAGGGTACTATATCGCCCTTGGGAGAAAACCTCCACATTACCATGTTTTACCAAAGCCTTCAACTTTAGCAAGTCGGGATCAAGGTCTTGTTTTGACTTGACTTCCTCAATTAAAGAAGATTTGGAACCATCAACAACCACTACACCACCATTTTCAACTTCATTCAACCTAACCCTTACCTAGCCAACCAGTGAACTTCTTCTAGCCACCTCCTTGTCACTGTTATCAATATGAGCCAAACTACCCATGGACACTCTACTTGGAGCATCGGCCACCATATTAGCTTTGCCGAGATGATAATGCACACTAATATCATAATCTTTAGGGAGCTCTAACCACCTTCTTTGTCTCAAGTTAAGATCTTTTTGGGTGAACACATTGGAGACTCTTGTGGTCGGTAAACACATCAACACGAACCCCATACAAATAATGATGCCAAATTTTCAAAGTAAACACCATAACTACCAATTTAAGATCATGGGTGGGATAATTCTTCTCATGCACCTTAAGTTGCCTAGAGGCATACGCTATCACCTTACCATTTTGTAGCAAAACACACCCCAAACCAATTCTTGAGGTATCACAATAAACCACATACCCTTCCAACCCTTCCGGTAGAGCCAAGATAGGAGCAAAGAAGCTTATCCTTCAAAGTTTAGAAACTCTTTTCACATTCATCGGTTCACATGAATTTTTCCTTCTTTTGGGTAAACTTAGTCATAGGGGAAGCAATAGAAGAGAAAATATTTACAAACATCCTGTAATAACTTGCCAAACCCAAGAAACTCCTAATATCCGACAGAGTCAAGGGTCTAGGCCAATTCCTTATCGCCTCCATCTTCTTAGGATCCACGTTAATGCCATCACCCAACACCACATGCCCCGAAAATGCAACTTCTTTCAACTAAAATTTAAATTTTTCATATTTAGCATACAACCTCTTATCCCTTAAAATTTGCAACACCACCCTCAAGTGATTCACATGCTCTTCCTAAGTATGAGAATAAATCAAGATATCATTAATAAAGACCACCACAAATATATCAAGGTAGGGTTTAAAGACCATATAGTCAGTGTATTAGTCAACCAAAGGACATAATCATAAATTCAAAATGCCCATACCTATTTCAAAAAGCCATCTTAGGAATATCACACTCCCTTACCTTAACTTGGAGGTATCCGAACTAAAGATCAATCTTAGAAAAGTGACTAGCCCCTTGAAGTTGATCAAAAATGTCATCAATCCTTGGTAGAGGATACTTGTTCTTTATGGTAACCCTATTAAGTTGTTGGTAATCAATGCACATTCTAAGAGAACCATCCTTTTTCTTCACAAACAACACCGGTGTACCTCAAGGTGACTTGGTAGTCCTTATGAAACCCTTTCCCAAAAAATCTCTCAATTGGTCCTTCAACTCCTTCAATTCAGTAGGGGCCATATGGTAAGGGGGAATAGAAATAGGTTGTGTATCGGGAATGAGGTCTATATCAAAGTCTATTTCCCTTTCGGGAGGAACACCGGGAAGCTTATTTGGAAAGACATCAAGAAACTCATTAACCACCAAAACTGATGTAATAGGAAGGACTTTAGACTCCACATCTCTAACCCTCACAAGATGATAGAGGCAGCCCTTAGAAATCAACTTTTGAGCTTTAAGACAAGAAATGAATCTACCTTTGGCCAAGATATTATGACTTTTTAACTCAAGAACGACCTCATTAGAGAATTAGAATTTCACCCTATGGGTTCTACAAGCAATGGAGGCACAATGTGGATGTAACTAATCCATCTTGAGAATAATATTAAAATCTACCATGTCAAGTTCAATAAAATCACAAGGTAAGATTTTATGCAATATGAACATGAGACAATTTCTATATACTCTTTTAGTAACAATGGACTCACCAACGAGGGTAGACACTTCATAAGTTTTACATAATAATTCGGGACACACATGAAGCTTTTTGGTAACAAAAGAAGTAATGAAAGAATGAGTGGCACCCGAGTCTTTCAATAGATATACATCAAAATAAAAAAATTTTAACACACTAATAACAAAATTGGGCACCCCATCAACTCCTTGCCTTCCTTGGAGAGCATAGAACCTATTTTGCCTTGGAGCACCCCCTTGTTAGCCTCCTCTTCCCCTTTGACCAACATTAGCACCTTGGCCTTGAGTAGGACTGTCTCTACCCTTATTTTAAGCATGTGGACAATCAACTACCTGATGACCCACTCCACCAAAACCAAACCAAGCATTGGAATTTTTCAAATATGGAACACCGTGGTTTCTTCTACACCTTTAGCACTTAGTGTTTGTCGTGCCACCATTGCCACCTTGAAATCTTGCATTATCATTAGAGAATCTCTTGTTATGAGCATTGGAAGACCCTTGACCTTGTAACTTGTGGCCTTAAGGAAACCGGCCAGCCTTAGAACCTTGGACCCCATCTTCAAAATAAGTACGCTTGGACTTACCACTTTCTCTTTTTCTAAGATTTCCCCCCCTCTAGTTGTTCGCCATATGTCATGAGCCAAGACAAGTCCATATCACCTTCTAACATGGCGGTACGACACTCTTTATTAACCACGTCGGACACTTCTGACACAAATTTATTCATCCTTGATCTAGGTTTGGTAAACAATTATGGGGCATACTTGGAGAGCTTGTTGAACTTTAGGCATACCCCCTCACACTCATAGAACCTTGCTTAAGATTCCTAAACTCTATCATCTTAGCGTCTCTTAACTCAATAGCAAAGAATCGGTTGAGGAATGAGGCTTTGAACTTATCCCAAGGGATAGTATTATCATTTTCCTTCTCCAACTTCTATTGAGTAAACCAAATTTGAGCCACCCCTTTGAGTTGGTAGGCTCCAACTCTACCTTTTCCTCCGAATTGACCCCTATGATAGATAGCACCTTATACACCTCATCGATGTTTTCCGCTTTAGACCCATGGAACTCTGGTGGATTTATTCTTATAAAATCCCTCACCCTTGAGGATGGAGTAGGAACATGAGGATTTGGGCCCCTTGGTTCAATTGGTTGTTTATAGCATGGGCCAACATTATAATAGCATCTCGAAACTCATCTTGGGCTTCCATTCCATCTTGAGGAGCTTAAGGAGCGGGAGGTGCTGGTTGCTCCTCGAGTGTACGGGCTCTCCTTAGTCTTCCTCTTAGGATAGACATGTTCTAGAAGAGAAAAGAGTATTCATTAGAGGAAAAGCCTTACACTTACATCAAAATCACGACATAGACCATGAAAAAGTGAAACGTTTCCTAAAATGCCTCATAGCCTCCCTTTCATAGTTGCGGCGTGCTTTACAACCATGAACAAGACTCTAATTGATATAGTGTGTTGGATTTCGAGGACCATTAACAACCTAATGCTCTAATCCAATCTTGTCACGGCCCAATCCTAGGGCCTAGTCATGACACAATGAATGGAGAACTCGAAGGAACCCCAAACAAGCCTCCTAGCATATCATTCACACATCTTTGGTTGTGGAAGCAAAAATAAATAATAACAAGTAATTTAAATAAAAAGGAAAGCGAGACTAAGAGAAATCTTTGATAATCATTAAGGCATAAAAGAGTCTAGCTCATAGCATAAATATATCATAATATCCAACAAAACCTCTAACTTGGAATGGAGCGGGGGCCAAGATACTTGCCGGGCTCACCCTCATAATAACAAGTGTTCAACATAGTGAAGTTTCAAAATAGCAAGAGTAATATAGATAGTGTCCTTGGACTTGAGGACTCACCAATGCTTATCTCCGAAGTACCAAACTAGCCACGTAGAGGATAATTAAAAGGAGCTCCGGTCCCTACATGGTAATATTATGTAGGCATAGAGTATGCATTAGTACTTTGAATGTACTAAGTATGGGAGATGCAATACAATAAATACATAAGCCAATATAGTCAAAATACATAATCATAAGCAATGGATATATATAATCTTAATATGACATGCATGATCAATGCTTGTATAAAACATGCTTGTAAATCAATCAACTTGCATAATGTACCATACATATGTGGGAAGTGACCTTAACCGATATAGATCACGCAACTACAACTTGAACTTTGAGGCCTGATACCCCCTTAGTACAGGTGACTAGGCATGACACTGAAACAACCCCAAAAAGTGCCCAAAAATGTGCCTCAAAAGTGTGCGGAATCGTAATTCGCATATGTCTCAAATCCATGCATGATATCAAAATTTCAACTTCATATTCTTGTTCGAGGGAAAAATTTAAATGGAAAATGGGTCTAATCCCAATTTTAGAGCAACCGTAGAAAAATTTAAAATTTTAAAGTTTGCGAATTCCAGTGAGCAAGTGCGCTCCAGGCACGATGCGCCAGGGGCGCGGAGAGGTGTAATTTTTGGTCAGTTTTCTTTTTCTGGTCCAAGGCCTTTGGGTCATGGGCCTAAGTCTCTCCAAGAGTAAAAATACCTAATCTTAGTCATTTTCAATCCCATATCATTCAAGACATTCTCCAAAACCCTCTCTAACACTTAGGCAAATATCTCATCCAAATTCAAGTGTCCCAAACTCATTTCGGATCTCAAAAAATTCATTCAAGCTTCAAGCTCTCATTCAAATCTAGTTAAGCTTATTCATGTCGTTAAAGACCATCATGGGTCCCCTACATCAAGCTAAGTTCAAAGAAATTTCCGTTGGCTAAGTTTTGTACAAGTACCAATAGGAGAGTCAACTTTAAAGGAGAATATCTCTTAGAACACAAAGAAAATGGTCGCCCATGACCTACCAAATTAAATCTCTCTAAATTATCTTTTCAATGCACTTTGTTTTACCTTATTTAGAGTTTGGATGATGAAGTTATGCCTATTTTTGTAGAACTCATCTATGCCTAGTATACACAGGTTTTTATCGAATTCCATTTCATTAATGAAATTTCATAAATTTAGTTATTTCTATTGGTCTTTTGGAGATTTCTATGCTATCTCAACATTTTGTAAAGACCTAAACCCTACTCCTAAAGATCAAATTCACTCCTCCAAATTGAAATACACTCTCAAATTCTCTCAAGAGCCTCTACCAAACCCCAACAAGAACTCAAGGAAACTCAAGAACAAGTTGTGGATTTCAATACCCCATTACAAGCTTCAAGTCTTTCTCAACTCAATTTCAAGACATTCAAGGTCTAAGGTATGTGGGTTTCATTTATGGGTTTCTTTCACCCATGAAGCCCAACCCTCCTTTTTATAAAAATTGCATGATTTCAAGTTGTATATGAGTATCTATTATTATGACATATTAGTATGAAATATGTTGGGGTTTTATCTAATATTGTTGATTATGCATAAATATTTTTTTGAGCTTATACTATGAAGTAATTTTTGTCTATTGAGACTATACAAGATTCAAGCTATGAAATCTATGAGTTATTGTGAAGTTTTGATATGATTTACATGTTATCTATGATGGGGTTTTACCATGATGTTTGTGGGATGAGTTATATGATTTTAAGATGCATTGATTTTACTATTTCATGGTCTATACTCTTGCATTTTGCATGATTTGAACATGTCCTCATATGTGCCCACCAACTGTTTGATGAAATACCAAGTTAAGAAATTCTCAAGATATGTACATGTTTTACAAGTCAAGTGACTTCATGATGAATATGGGCTATCAAGTATGTTATTAGTTCAGGAAATTATCTATGATTATACAAATATGAAGCTAAGCCCTTTTTCAAAGATTATACCTCTTGTGAGCCTTTTTATATTAATAAAAGGGTAATGTTTGATGATGATCTATTCTTATGTTTTGAAGTTGGGCTCACCATTAGAGGTGAAGGATGTTTAAGAGCTACTTATATCATGATTCTATGTTTCTAATAAGTTGTGATTATTTTCAATTATTCCATGGGATTAGGCTTAGTGCCGATGGATGGAGGATTTGCTCTCTTTCCTTCAACTATGTGCCACCATAGGACTATGTTATACCCTTGCAATACTAGTGGATCCATTTAGTTTACTTTTTTTGAAGTTTTTTTCTGAAATGGGATGGGTTCCCATAAGGTGAAGTTTCTCTTAAAATCGTTTATGAAATGGGATGGGCTCCCATAAGGAAGGTTACTTCTTCGAAATGGGACAAGCTCCCGTAAGATGAAATTACTCATGAAATCCTTTACAAAATAGGATGGGCTTCCATAAGGAAGGTTACTTCTCTGAAATGGGATGGGCTCCTATAAGGTGAAGCATGGTTTACCTTGGCAAGTAGACTACCTCTTTATTGGTGAGTGGTAATTATCAAAATTCCAAGATATAGCTCACTTAGTATTATTCTATGTCAGTTGAGGTCTCTTCCCACACTTATGTATTATGATCTATACAAATTGAATGATTTGCAATGCATGATTTACTTAAGCATTGATCATACATGTCATATTGCTATGATGCTATGTATTGCTTATTATTATGCATTTTGACTATGTTGCCTCTCTCTTGTTGCATTGCATCCTACATACATAGTATATTCAAATGTACTAATACGTACTCTATGCCTACATGATGTTACCATGTAGGAACCAGAGCTCCACTTGATCATTATCCTCGTCTGCGTGGATAGTAATATCTATTCAAGAAAATTGGTGAGTCCTCAATTCTAAGGACATAATTTTTTGGATTTATGTTATGTGTTGACTCTTCTTACGTTGGAAACTTATGAATATGAGGGTGTGCTCGGTTGTTTATCTTGGCCCCTGCTAAGTTCTATGTCTAGAGGTATTGTTGGACAAGTTATGTATTATGCTTGAGTTTTGATCATCTATGTTATTTAAGTAATAAACTCTCTCCCTTAGTCCCAATTTCCCTTTTTATGTTTTCTTTTGCTGTTTATTCTTGCTTCTGCGACTAAGGATGTGTGTATGATATGCTAAGAGGCTTATTTGGGGTTCCTTTGGGTTTCCCATTCGTCGTTTCACGTCTAGGCCCTAGTTTGGGTCATGAAAAACTTGGTATCTGAGCACTAGGTTGTTAATGATCCTTGGAGTCCAACATACCGCATCTATTAGAGTCTTATTCATAGTTGTGAAGCGCGCCACAACTATGAATAAGAGGCTATGAGGCATTGTAGGAAATGTTTCCCTTCTGCTTACCCTATGTCGTGCTATAGGAGTTAAGGTAAGATTTTCCCCCTAATGATTATTCTTGCTATGCTAGATCATGCATAACATAGGAGGGGAAGAGGCACCCGATGTTGTTTTTTTAGAGTAGTTTGTTGTTCTCTCTTGGAAAACCCATTTTTGGGACTGCAAATCTCACCTTGTACTCATTGTTGATCAATCAAGCTTGTAGCTTTGCAACTTGTGGTATGCATGCTTTGATAGTTCCGGGGGTAACTATTTATTTCATTACTTCTTTGTTACTAGTAAGATTCATGAGTGTCCCAAATAGTCATATGAGTCTATTGTTGCTAGAAAGTCTATAAGGGTTGCCCCATGTTCTTATTGCATAGAGTCTTGCCTTGTGTTCTTGGTTGAACTTGGCTTGATGGGTTGGGGGTCTTGGGGTTATTTGGCGATATGCATATCATACTTCCAATGAGTGTAGAACCCGTAAGGTTATAATATGGTGGTTAAGGATAGATGATCTATTTGGTCAAATACAATAGGTTAGCCACTTTTCTAAGATTAATCTTTGATTTAAATTTTGTCCACAAGTGAAGATGAGGGTAGGTGATATTCACAAGTGTCTTTTCGAACTAGGAGTGAGCATTTTGGGTCCTGTTGGGGTTGGTTGGTTCACTATTGCACTAGCTATGTTTATGAGTTTCATGAAAGGGTCTTAAAACCCTACCTTAGCATGATTATAATGGTCTCTAGTAATGGAGCATTGACTTATTTAGGGCTTGTGAATCATTTGGGGGTAGTGTTGTAAGTCTTAGGAAATGAGAGGTTCTTTGCTAATTATGACAAGTGTGAATCATGGGTAACAAGAAGGTGGTTAGAGCTCCTTAAGAATTATGATATGAGTGTACAATATCATCCGGATAAGGCTAATGTTGTGGCTGATGATTTGAGTAGGGTATCTTTGGGTAGCCTAACATGTGTTGATGGTGGCAAAAAGGTGACTAGAGAGGTCCATCGGTTGGCTAGATTGGGAGTTAGGTTGGAAGAGGTTGGCTATGGTGTTGTAGTGGGGGCTAATGGTTCTAGATCTTTCTTGGTTGATGAGGTGAAAGCAAAGCAAGACCTTGACCCCACCTTGTTAGAGTTAAAGACTGAAACGACCCTAAAAAGTGCCTGAAAATGAGCCTCGGAATGCCCAAAATTTTAAATTCCATATATCTCAAAATCTATTTGCTATTTTGAAAATTTGACTTTATATTCTTGTTCAGAGGGTTCAAATTAGGTGAAAAATGTTCTAACCCCGATTTAAGAGCGAACGATTAGCAATTATGAAATTCGAAAGAGTGTTTTTTCCTGAGGGGTTTTTGCTTGATTTAAGAGTGAAATTTTAACAATTATGAAATCCCATAGTGCAATTTCTAGTGGGGTTTTCGCATTGCCTCCGCGACGTGCCTTTGCCTATTTTGGGGACTGACGTGCTATCAAAATATAGAACATCTAGTGCCTAAAATAATGATTTTATGAGTTCTTAATGCTACTTTTAGTGTTTTGCTATGTTTTTATGTTAATCTTGCAGAAAAGTTAGGTTGACATAATTTTGAAGAAAAGTTGCAGATTTTGCTGAAGTATAGGCCTTACGAGCCAACCTATGAGTCTTAGCTCAAGATACAAGTCACAGGGTGGTGTCGTAGCAGGAATCAGAGACTAAAAAATTAGAAATCTACTAAGTGAAGGTCACTCCTACGAAGACATCCTACGAGTCGTAAGACATACTATGACTCGTATAGATGGACTCATAGCAAGAATCAGAGAACTAAAATATTGGACCAAAAACTGAAGACCAAGACTACGAGACAAATATACGAGTCATAAACAATGACTCATACCTATAGGTCATACCAGTTTAGTCCAAGATACCAAGAACCTAATACGAGACCCCGAATACAACTTGTAGGTTATCCTAGGAGTCATAACTACGAGACTTATCAGCTACCAACTATCTTTTTTGTGTCAATTCTTGGGTTATTTTGTAAATACTATATATAGCTTAAGTTAGGTTTTTGAGAGTAAGTTTGACCAATAGACAATCTACCATTACATTTTGCACCTTTTCTTAGTTTTTTAGAGTAGTTTGTTGTTCTCTCTTGGAAAACCCATTTTTGGGACTGCAAATCTCACCTTGTACTCATTGTTGATCAATCAAGCTTGTAGCTTTGCAACTTGTGGTGCCTATATTCTTCATTGTTATTGGTAAAACTCTCAACTATGTCTATCATGTGGATTTTTGTGTGTTTCGCTACAACCATGAGTAGCTAAGTACCCACAACTTGGGATTGTGGGGACCGTGGGTGGTTGACTTGAAATAACCAAGGTTTCTTGCATTTATATGATTGGGGTTTTGCATGTATTATCTATTTCCCTTCATTTTTATTGTTGTTTGGTGGTGGCCAACACCAAACCCCGCCTACTATCACCATCCCGACCAAGATAGTGATGAATAGGAAAAAGGGAAGTAGATGATAGAATTCGATTGATGTGTTCTCATCTAATCAACCAAACCTGACAAAGGGGAGATTGACTGGGACTATTAGTAATGGTTAGTTGGACGCCATGATGACCGACCAAGTGCCATTGTGAAATTTGACCTTCACCATCACAAGAGGGCAGGAAGAACCTAAGTTATCGTCCTGCATGCAAATCACTAATTATAGTTATGTTATCTAGGGTAATCGAGTCGACGAACCATGGGGAACACAATTCCTGAGTTACCCCCAAAATTGAGTGTTTCCTTGCATTATAGATAGTGTTTATTTTATTTTGTTTTTCAATAACAACCCCCTCCTACCATTTAGAGATCATTGTCATAAATACTAGAAATGATTAGTAGTGAATTCTTATAGTCAAGCCCTGTATTCCCAGTGGATTCGACCCTAACCTCAGTTAGGTTAATTGCTGACAATGACTGCTTTCTTATTAGAGCATGAACATCACCAAAAATTATGGGGCCGTTGCCGAGGAATACGGCTAGGTTTCAATTTGATTTCACTATTAGTTAGTTCTAGGTTGATTTGTAAAGTCTCATGTACTTTATTTTTGTTGTTTGATTTCATTTACAGAGTATACTAGGTTGTATGCCCAAACGAGAAGCCAAGGCAATCCCTTAGCTCCACTAAATTTGGAGATCCATTGACTACCAAGATGAATGGCTTAAGTGAATGAGGATATTGAGGTTGAGGAGGATATGCATACGAACGGGGATATGGATAGAGAGGAGAATCCACCAAAATGGGGTAATAGGCCACAACTCAGGCACTTCAATGAGAATTCTTATGGACAGAATTAATATCGATTGAACCCTATGGCTATAGATGTTACTGGTGTTATAATACTACCTCCTTTACTAGCAGATACTAAGTTCATGGCATCGAGTGGATTGCTCCAAATGCTCCTAAACCACAGTTTTTTCACAGGGCTATCTTCGGAGGATCCCCACCATCTTCTTCAAAATGTGGTATTTGTCTGCAAAAGTGTCATGGGGACCTAATACCTTTCTCTTGATGTTGGGGGTTTAAGAGTGTTTCCACTGTCATTGACTGGCAATGTAGCTGTATGGTTGTCTGAGCTTCCTTCGAGTATGATCACAAGTTGGGCCAAACTTCAGAGGGTGTTCCTTGAAAGGTATTTCCCAAGATCCAAGAAGTTGAAGCTCAAGGACCAAATAAACAGCTTTGAGCAATTACCACGTGACTCTATTAGCATAATATGGGAAAGGTTCACCAAATGCTTGAAATAAACAGCTTTGAGCAATTATCGGGTAACTATATTAGGACAACATGGGAAAGGTTCACCAAATGCTTGAGGATGGTCCCAGATCATAAGATTGCAGATGATGCCTTAGTTGAAATTTTTTATTAGGCAATTGATGAGAATAGTCAAGCTTGTGCCGACACAATCATGGGAATGTTCCTAGACCAACCTTTCACATTCATAGCTACAAGGATTGAGCAAGTGGTCAAAATAAATAGAGCATAGGGCCAAGAAGAGTGGGGTGTGATAGAACCTTCTTGTGAAGTTAATACCAATAATGAGCAAGTAAAGGTAAATGAAGAGATCATGGAGCAACTTTCTCAACTTCGCACAAGTATGGACTTGGTCTTAAAGAAAAACCAAGCAAGCGTCCATGCAGTCACTCACTAATCTTTGAAGGCTCCCATCTATGATGATCCATTCTTTGATGAGGATGTATGTTTTGTAAGCAACCAAGCAGTGGGTATCCTTGGAACACCCCCAAGGGTCCAATTCAGAATATTGGAGGCCAGGTTATGAGAATCAAGGTCGAAACTTCAACCGTGATGGGATGTATAGAGATAATCGGGGTAGATACTATGAGAGAGAAATTACCAGATGCAGATTGGGGGAGAAGAGAGGGCTACAAGAATAGTCCTTATGTGCCTCCTCACAACCGTGATGCTGGGTCAAGTAACTCCAGGATTGAAGATATGTTCAAAAAATTATTAAAATAAGCCGACTATCAAGATGAGACTTTAAAGGGAATAAAAGCGGAAATTTCAAGTACTAACCAAAAAATAGAGTCTCACTAAGCGGTAATTAAGCAACTTGAGTAACAATTTGGGCAAGTGTCTTCATAATTGAACCAATGCCAAAAAGGCACCGTACCAAGAAATATGGTTCAAAATCCTAAAAATGAAGGGGATTGCATGGCGGTGATGACTAGGAGTGGCAAGAGCAAAATAGATCCCCCTATGCCAGTTATTGTGGATGAAGTTGTGGAAAATGATCTTGGTGGTGAAGTTGCAGGTGAAGGAGAAAGTCTAGAAATTGTTGGAAGGCAAAAGGAAGAGATGAGGGAGTATGACAAAGTGAAATCTATCCGAAAACCCCATCCTCCTTTCCCTCAAAGGCTTAAGAAGAAGGAAGAGGAGAGAAATTTCAAACACTTCCTTTCGATATTGAAGCAACTATCCATCAACATTCCCCTTTTTAGAAGCTTTGGAGAAAATGCCCGGGTATGCCAAATATATGAAGGATTCGGTCACTAAGAAATGCACTTTGAGCCAAGCATTCTCGTAAGAACTCCAACAATGTAGTGCAATTATGACTAAATTCCTTGCTCAAAAGTGAGAAGACCCCGGTGCATTCACCATCCCTTGTACAATTGGCGATGTAGAGTTCGCAAGAGCATTGTGTGACTTAGGAGTGAGTATCAATCTAATTCCTCTTGCAGTATTCAAAAGGCTTGGCCTTAGTACTCCTGTCTTGACAAGAATAAGGTTGCTTATGGTGGATCTAATAATTAAAATGCTGGAAGGAATCCTTTTGGATGTGCTTGTTAAAGTTGATAAATTTATTTTTTCGGCAGATTTTGTGATTCTCGACTACGAAGTTGATTTCGAGGTGCCTACTATTTTGAGGAGACCATTTCTGGCCACTGGGAGAGCCCTAGTGGATATGGATTCAGGTCAGCTGCGCTTCAGGATTAATAATGCAAAAGTTATGTCCGATATTCGCTATTCCATGAGACACCCAGATGAGTGTAAGAGTGAGGTGTGGACCCTCGATGATGTTGATGAAGGAAGATGACCATGTCGAGCCACAACAGTAAACAAGGCACTTCTTGGGAGGTAACCCAAGCATTGTTGATAAGTGTTGGTTTATTTTTAAGTGTTTTATATTATTGAGGTTCTTAGGTAGAAGTTGTCAGTTTGTTTTCATGATTGAAAGACATTGATGCAGTTGTACTATTTTGGGAATTGTTGTGTTTTGAGATTTGGTTTGCAGGTGAGAATTAAAGAACTGAAGATCTGAAAAATGATACTTGGAGCAGCCTCTACGATCAGGCCTAAAAGTTATAGTCTACACTATGACTCGCAATCATGTATCGTATAGAGAATCAGTGAGTATCAGGGCATCGAGTGGATTGCTCCAAATGCTCCTAAACCACAGTTTTTTCACAGGGCTATCTTCGGAGGATCCCCACCATCTTCTTCAAAATGTGGTAAGTTGCCACATACACTACGAGCCAACCTTATGACTCGTAGGGCAGCCTACGAGTCGTAAGTGGAGTTCATAGTGCCTAGGTATGATTCCTCAATTTTTATAAGTGTTGGGTCTTCTACGAGACCAGGACCAACGAGTTATAGGATAGCCTACGACTCATAATCGGGTCTTGTAGCCCCGATCCATATTTTTTTAATCATTGACCCGGTTTAATGTAAAAGGGGGTCAAAGTAAAATTTGACCCCCAAAATCATTTCATACAACCCTAAGGCGACAAAAAACCTCATCCCATCGCACACATTATTTTTTCGACCAAAATCCTGACTAGTTACATACGTCATTTTTCGGCAAAGATTTCAGTGAAGGCACTATCTAGGGTTTTTGGAGTGGTTTTCGATTTCTTGCACTTTGGTGTACTTCTATAATCAATCGGTAAGCTCTGTGGTTTAATTTTAAAATCTTTTATGTGAGTTTGTCCCCTATTTTTGCCTCCCAACACATTTAAGTGCACATAGTCAAAACAAGTAATATAGTGGCCTTATTTTAAGGACTGAATTGTCGAACCCAAGGGATTTAATACAAATTATTTAATATTCTAAGATATAATGCTTAAAAGGTGATAAAGAATTTATTTATGAAATTATAGATAAACCTAAAACTAAATTATGTATAAACTTAAAGCTAGTAACTTTGCAAATAAAATGAGATCTTCTTATTTTATATTTTATTTATCCAAATATTGCGAGATTCTGGGATTGTAACCTTGGCGACGCCATATTATTCTTAAAGTTAATACTTATGGTTGGCAGTGGACTATTGATTCATAGGGTTGAAATTACAAAATCAGGGTTGCACACCTCCATTTGCCTATTCCTATTGTTTGTCTAACTACATCGTTGAGCGGGGATAAACAATATAATAGAAATGCATTAATAATGCCTTCCTGTACAATAAAGCAAGCTTGGTGTAGAGGTAGTTGTCACAAGTCTCTAATACACAAATCAATCTCATATTTTAATTGAACAAGCTCATTATATTATTATGTTCTTAAGCATTCTAACATCTTTCAAATTCACAATGCTATTCATTTCCATAGGTGATCAAGTTAAGAAATGTAGATTTAAATAAAACAAGAACAATCATAAATACCCATTCATAAGCACTAAAGCTCAGAGATTAACACATTGTCTATGGCTACAATCCCAAAAAATGGAAAGATTAGCCACTTATGCTAATCATACAAACTAATGTTATACTTAAACTCATAAGAAAAATACAAAATGAACGTAAAACTGACCAAAAGTGATTCTCCACAGTGAACAACCACCTCCAAAACTTAAGTAAAAACTTAGAACAAAGGATGATTAGGTTACATGTTTTCCATGACTTATATAGCCTAAAAGTCTGACATTTGATGCGTTTTCCTTTAAGTACACAATGCGGACTAGTATTAATTTTATCAATCTTTGCGTACAATGTTGACTGGACCAAAAGGTCACCTTTTTCACACTAGTGCACGATGCGCACTAGTGTGATTTAGGTTGCTTTTTCACCAACCCCATTAAAAATGACGTTCCATTATTTTTACACTAGTCCACAATGCACCTTAGTCGCAAACTAAGTGCTTAAACTTTTCATTCCTTATTTTCTTGCGCAGGTTGTCTTGTTTTGCTCCGGATCTCATTCTAAAATCTTAAAATCTGATAAAAATCAATAAAAAAGCACAAACCCAAAGCATAATTTGTCCAACATTAACATAATACACAAAATCTTATTAAAATACCTAAAACTCTACGGATTTACCCTCGAACTTAACTTTATTTATGGGACTTTGGTTTATTTAGGCGTATAAATACACCTAAGATCACCACCCCATACTTAAAACCTTGTCCATCCTTAGGAAAATTAAGACTCATTCTTGCAAACACCTAAAATAGTATGTATAATAAGCTTTATACGCACAACCTTTTTCCCTTCAGCATGAACATTTTTCAAGATTTGTAGTAATAACAACTTTCATAAATACTTTAATGAATAAATGCGGACTAATGCAGAACTTTTATTACAACTTTACCTAGTTGCGGCCCTTTGATAATCATGTGCCCTCACTTGAAGAATTACCCATGCACACCATTAAATTCTTAGAAGAAGATTTTATTTGGGTACACAATCAACTCTCCCTCTCATAAAAGAAATCTTATGTTGCTTCTAATTGTTATAGACTTCCCCTTAATGTTTAAATTGTACCTAGTTAGAATTTTTTATTTTAGAGGATCACTTAGGTCTTTTATTTGGTTGTAATGTAGGCTTAAGGTTGGTGGGATAAATTTCTGGATATATCTGTCATGGTTCATTTCCCGAGCGCTTAAAGCTTACACTACCCTATTTTTCTTTTCTTTTGCACTATTTAATCTTCTTCATTTCAACATCCTTTATCTGTTTCCACAATTTTTATACTAAAAAATTATCAACAAATATTAACAAACACATTGTTTTTCCATTTTTTGATTTTTTGATGATTTTTTTGAATAGTACCCCCGAACCATAAATTTCTACTGTCATGTTCCATTTCAGCTGCTCATTCCCTAACTTTTTATGTTAAAGCGCTCAAGAATTAGGATGAAATATTGTTAAAAGTCAAAGAAGGGGTTCCGCTTGAAATGTGGCTAATGAAAGAAAAAGTCTAAAGCTCAACAGGGTTAACTAGGATGTCTTAATAAATTGGATAAAAAGGTCTAAGTCATTCAGGTTACCAAAGAAATGCCTAGATCCTTTCACTAAAAATTCAAAATCTACTAAGTTATTTTAACATACTAGGCAAGTTCTTAACAGCTATAACACATAGACTGATAATTCATCTCACAATCACATGACACATTTTCATCGTAAGGCAATACTAGTTTCACTATTACTTATTTCTCATGATTCCAAAATTACGCAACTATTCATTAGTACAAATTTCAAGTTTACTCTACTAAGGACTCAAGAATTTATGCCATCTTAGTTTCTCATGGTTTCACATATAACAAATATTTTACATACTACCGACACTCTAAAATGCGACTCTAGTTTACACATACCCTTAGGACGGTCATCATCTATCCATCATACGGTAATGTCACCCAACTATGACTTTACCACAACAAATAATAATAATAATAGTAAGATACATTGACAACAAATATTCATAATAATTTCAAACTAATAATCACATAAACAAAGAAAATAATAAAGCTGTCCACAAAAGAAAATAATCATGTCAAAATATCAACTGTAGTAGGAAAAATAACATGTGTCAAGGTCATATAGTACCTAGCAGCAAGTAGCTTAAATACCCCCTACCCCACACTTAAATAATAGTACTGTCCCTAGTGCTAACTAAAAAGAACCTGTGGAATGTGGTGAAATGCTCAATCTTCATCCTCCGAGCTATCATCGGCTGCCTCTGCGTCTTCCTCCTCCATATCGCTCTTGTTCACCTCTAGGTCAGAGGGAGCACCATCATCAAATGGCTCGACAAACTGAGGGCCAATGCTAAATATTACTTGGGTATAATCATTTAGCGGGTATTGGATCTCTACCTCGGCAATTTTCTCGGGTGTGATAAGGCATCCATGCGCCTGCAACATTAGTGACTGCATCCCGAAAATGCATGCCATGACCAGCTTGTCTCATCGAGTACGCTCGGTGGTTGTGAGAGTAGATGCTGCTCCAGGCTTTGGTCCCTGAACAACGCTAACAATGCAAGGAGATGCCTCAGTGTGTGGGTAGTAGTCGAGAGTGTCTGTGGCCACACCTACACGCATACATATCTCAGTAATAATACTTCCAAAGGCATACCTGTGTCCCTTGTGCGCCTGAACTCTCCTCATGGATGACTTCAGTATCGACCAAAAATTAAGCTACATCCCTATCATAAGTGCAGATACAAGGTAGACCCCCTCCTTGGTGACCTCGGAGAAATGCTGGCTCAGAAATTGTCCATGCGTGACAATCTTCAACCATACCCCGGCCTCCTTATTGAGCTCCCTGAATGGGAAAGTCTGATGGAATCCCTGGTATGCATGCCTGTCCATCGAGCTATGGACTAAGGGTTTGAAAGTGTATGCCGGATAGCCTAGTATGAAGGGTGTTGGACCAAGGTCTCAAAGGTGTTCAGGATATCTGATAGTGTCCCAATGATCTCATTAATGATCATGGGACTAAAATCTACGTCATTTCCTGCACCTTAACCTGCTTGGTGTGTGCCTTCTTGCTCATGTTCGCATAGAAATCCCTGACGATACTCAAATTACAGGGACGTGGCTACTCAAATAGAAAGTTTAACTGATAGGCGAGGCACCGCTCGTAGATGGCTGGGTAGGATAGTTAGAGCACCTCAGCATCAATTGGGAAATCAGAAAAGTATTTGGACTCTATGTGGCTTTTATACCACTTAAGTCCAACTCGGTCAACCACCTTTTTCCCATCGGTTAGCTGCCTCTTTTTGTGTTTGGGGTTGTTCGGGACTGTCGGGATGTCCCGGGACCTCCTCCTGGTGGGTACAGCTGCTGTCCGGCTAAACTGTCCTGTTTGGCCTCTGGATGCCATCAAAAACCTACAAAATCAAGTAATGGTAGTAAGGGACAGCCACAAAAATTTATTCAGTGCATTTACATTTTCAGAAACCAATCAGTCCAAGGTGTTAACGGTATATTGCTCAAAAATCAAAAGAGAATTCAACTTTGGAAAGAAATAGCCTTATTTCTGTAAGTGGCAGCAAACAAACAATCCATCCACATCTAACAAGTAACCCCATACTTCATTTCAATGTACCCTAAAGATGGTACTCAAACTTCCCAAATTCAATTAATTCACACAATCTAAGATGTTGACAGTATAGCAGCCCTTATTACACACTACCATATACTAACCATTTGAACCCAATTATAGCAAAAAACAATTTTAGTGTTCCCAATATCAAGTAATTATGAACAAGTTCTGGTAGACATGCTCAGTTTCTCTAGGTTTGCAATAGTTAAATAACCCAGAAACGTTGTGGTTTTCTAAGGTGTGTGAGGTGGGATCAAGGGGGGTTGATTCTAACTATGCAACATACATCACCAATATAATACAAAATCATTAAATAATGCTAACACAGGAAACAATACCCAGCTTCCTTTCTCTCATTTTCCCTCGACAGTTGTGAAAGCAGAAGAAATTTCTTAATTTATACAGAAGTAATTCGCGAGATCATGCACCTCTCTTTCCTACTTATAATTTTCCCTCGACAGTTGTGAAAGCAGAAGAGGAGCATGACAACTTAACACAAAGCTTATGAGGTGAAGTTACAAATAGCTCAAATCATGAGAATGCTAATGCAATCTAGGAGGATAACTAAGAATCCCTACCCAAATTACATGTAATGGGTGAGAAGGTACTCACACTTCCCTACTCACCGCATCTATTAATAATAAGAGAATATAGAAACATCCACATGGCATTAACTGTTCAGCTATCTCAGGTGTAACCTAAAATAGACCAAAATTATCAAATGTCTAGCAGGTAATTATTCTCAAAACAGTCCTTATTTTGATGTGAAATCAGGTGAGAGTAAATTTAGCCATCTCCCACAAAACCACTAGATCAAACAATCATTAACCAGTTTCACTTTGCACTAATGTGGACACTGAAATAGCACGTAGCTTTCTCAACTCAATTCAAACAATGAAATATGCTAAATTTCTCATATTGAAATTGGAATAACTTCCACTCTCTTGAGGTATTTTAGATGTAAAAAGTCCTACACAAAGCGATGCATATTGTATCATAAACTATCCCAAAACCTTATTTATCATAAGCACAAACACCAGAATGAGAAGACCAGAACAGGGATTGGAGAAATCATGTAGTACCCCACACTTGAGCTTAATCAAGCAATGACAAAAATATTTGTCATGTAAAAACAAGCCTAAAATGCATAAAGTTCACAACTCAGAGCGACTACGTGACATTGCCCACAACCATGACTATAATTAAGTCACCCAAATAACAGCCTTAGTTTGACATTTGAACTACCCCACACTTGGAATAAATATTCCTATACATTCTTTAGCACCAATTTCGAACTTACAATATCAATTTCCCCCAATTTAGATATGAAATTTGGCCTAGGGTTAATCTTATAATCAATATTCATGAAATCAATTGTGGTATCAACATGAGGTTTCAAACTATCATTTAAACAAGTCAACAACCTCAACACATGAATCTTATCAATCCACACAATCTTGCACCCAATCAAACATGAGTATGTTCATGTTGTTGTACCAATAATGGGGGAATGGAAAAGGAGACTTACCTGGAGAGAGGAAGACAAAATTGTGGATGAAGGCTAGCAAAACCTGAGTGTACGTCATGGATCGGGGGTGTTAGAATTGAAGAAAATTTAAATAGGAGAAGAGAGAAATAGTTTGGGAGATCGGGTATGGGGGAAGGGGAAGGGGAATTGGAAGGGGATTTATTTAAAAATTAATAGGTTGGGTCGGATTCAGTGAAAACTGAACAAAATTAACGCATGTGCCCATCCTCTTTGCGTCGTGAACAAGACACGATTTTACACTTTGTTAAAAAATGTTTTCTTTTGTTTCTAGCAAAGGGTGCACGTCGCGGAGGAGACGTGTAAACCCCTCTGCCACGAATAGTAAAATAAATTAATTTTCTCGTTTGGGGCTTGGAAAAATCAACCTAACACCTAAACATACTACAACAATTAATTTTGACCAAAAAAATTCAAGAAATAACCAACGATTCAACGAAAAATTGAAATAAAAAAATTGCACATTCTTGACACCTAGTGCGCGTCGCGTACCAGTGTTTTTGTGTGTAATTTTTCATTTTTTTATTTTTTTGGGTGTTTAAGTCATGAATTATTATTATTATTATTATATATGTATTTTTTCTTTTTCATTTATTTATTTAATTATGGAAAATTGAAAAATAAAATAAAATAACATAGAAAAATATCACCTTATTCACGAGTTACCTCCCGTGTAGCGCTTGATATAACGTCACGGCATGACACAAAAAAATTTACTCATCCTTGGCCAATTCAATGGCCTGCTCAACTTTAGTTGTGTCTTCACCGTAGTAGTGCTTGACACATTGACCGTTTACCAAAAATATTTGGTTGGAGGTCTCGTCCTTTAATTCCACCGCTCCATGTGGTGTTATAGATACCACCACGTAGGGTCTACTCCACTTGGAACGTAACTTACCTGGGAACAATTTCAAATGAGAGTTAAAGAGAATTACCTGTTGGCCCAGTTTAAAAGTGCATTTGATTATATGTCGATCATGCCATTGTTTGGTCTTTTTCTTGTATAGTTTCACATTCTCGTATGCGTGAAGCCGAAATTCTTCTAACTCCTCTATTTGCTCCAACCTCTTTCTGCGGGCAAGCTTGGGATTAAGATTTAGCCTTTTTATTGCCCAATAAGCTTGGTGTTTGAGATTTACAGGGAGATAAAAAGCTTTTCCATACACTAATCGGTATGGGGATGTGCCAATTGGCATTTTGTAAGCTGTTCGGTATGCCCATAAAGCTTCATCAAGTTTGGAGGACCAATCTTTCCTTGTGGTATTTACCATATTTTGTAAGATTTACTTGACCTCCCTGTTGGAAACCACTACTTGCCTGCTGGTTTGGGGGTGGTATGCAGTAGCCAACTTATTTCTCATCCCGTACTTCGCAAGAAGGTTCTTCACTGTTTGGTTGATGAAATGGGTACCACCATTACTAATAATGGCTCTTGGTGTACCAAAATGAGTGAAGATATGCTTCTTAAAAAATTTACTTACCACCTTGGAGTAATTGGTGGGTAAAATCTGTTGCTTTCACCCATTTGGACACATAATCGACTGCAACCAATATGTAAGTATTACTAAAAGAGGGTGGGAAAGGACCCATGAAGTCCATCCCCCAAACATAAAAAATTTCTACCTCTAGAATGTTATTTAATGGCATTTCATGTCTCTAGAGATAATATCTATCTTTTGGCAAGCATCACAAGATTTTACCAAATTTATAGCATCTTTAAACAAAGTTTGCCAAAAAAAACCTGATTGGAGCGCCTTGTGAGCTGTACGCTCACCTCCTTGATGACCCCCGTATGGAGAAGCATGGCATCTCACTAGGATATGCTGCATCTCTACTTTGGGCACACACTATCTCACTATATCATTAGCCTCTTACTTGAAAAGATAGGGCTCATTCCCATATGTAAGCTTTGGCGTCATGGGCTAACCACTTGCATTGTTGATGGTTGACATCTGGGGAAAAACTCCACTTACCAAGTAGTTTACAATGTCTACATACCATGGTAGTTCTCCCATTTTATATTCCAGCATCTGCTCATCTAGAAATTCCTCCCTGATTTGCATTTGTTCCCCAATGTGTGCATCATTTTACAGGCGAGAGAGGTGGTCGACAATCTGGTTTTCGCTCCCTTTTTGATCCTTTATCTCAATATCAAACTCCTAGAGCAGAAAGATCCACTAAATGAGACTTTGTTTTGCATCCTTTTTGTTGAACAAGTATCGAACAACAATGTGGTCCTTGAAAAGGATGACTTTGGTGCCCACTAAATAAGATCTAAATTTATTGAATGCATATACTAATGTGAGCATCTCTTTCTCCGTAACTGTGTAGTTACTTTGAGCTAAATTAAGAGTTTTGCTCATAAAGTATATGGAGTGGAACACCTTAGCCTTTTGTTGTCCCAAAATAGCACCCACTGCCGTGTCACTTGCATCGTACATAAGCTCAAACGGTTGACTCCATTCTGGTGCTTACA
>DF359889.1:28233-52113 GCA_000787875.1 Solanum virginianum
CCATTCTGGTGCTTACAAGATAGGTGCCTCAACTAACTTTTTCTTTAACTTCTCAAATGCCTGCAAACATGAAGAATCAAAGTTAAAGGCTACCTCTTTTTCTAGGAGTGCACAAAGTGGTTTGCCAATCTTCAAGAAGTCCTTAATGAATCTATAGTAGAAACCCGTGTGTCCAAGAAAGCTTCGGACTCCTTTGACTGAAACAGGGGGTGGTAGCTTCTCAATCACTTCAATCTTGGCTCGATCCACCTCTAAACCACACTTAGATACCTTGTGCCCCAAAACTATCCCTTTCTTAACAAGAAAATGACATTTTTCCCAATTAAGGACAAGGTTAGTTTCTTCACATCTTGCTAAAACCTTGGCAAGATTTTCCAAAAACTTTTCAAAAGATTCCCTAAAAACTGAGAAATCATCCATAAATACTTCCACATACTCCTCAACCATATCATGAAAAATAGCCATCATACACCATTGAAAGGTGGCAGGTGTATTGCACAACCCAAAGGACATGCATTTGAAGGCATAAGTACTATATGGGCAAGTAAATGTGGTTTTATCTCAGTCTTTTCGAGTAATGGTGATTTGATTATACCCTGAGTAACCATCCAAAAAGTAATAATTTTCTTGCTCAGCAAGTCTATCAAGCATTTGGTCAATGAAAATGGTATCGGGTAATGATCTTTCTGGGTGGCATTATTTAGCTTCTTATAATCCATGAAAATTCTCCACCCCATCACCATTCTTGTGGTTATAAACTCATTTTTATCATTAGTGACTACAATCACACCTCCTTTCTTTGAGACACATTGAACCGGGCTGACCCATTTACTATCGGAGATGGGGAAAATGATTCCTGCATCTAACTACTTTATTACTTCTTTCTTCACAACTTTCTTCATAATTGAGTTCAACCGTCTTTGTGGTTGCACCACTGGTTTATGACCTTCCTCCATAAAGATGCGGTGCATACACAAAGTTGGCCTAATACCGTGGATGTCCAACATTTGCCACCCCATGGCTCTTTTCCTTTTCTTAAGCACTACGACTGCATCTTCCACCTGACCTTCAGTCAATGAAGTAGACAAAATTATAGGTAATGTATCATTATCTCCAAGAAAAATATACCTGAGATGTGAAGGTAACGACATTAATTCCATCTTTCGTGGTTCTTCAATTGATGGTTTCAGTAGAGGACCTAACACCTTATTTTAAGGTACAAACCCCTTCTTGAACATACTTGCATTATTGTTCAAAAAACTCTCAATTTTGAGAGCCTCTGCATCATCCACTAGCCCTTGATTTAACAATACTCTTGCTAGTGGGTCTTTGACCTCCCCTTGACTTACCATGGCAATGTCTATTACCGTGATGGCCGCCAAATCTTTATATGCAGCTGGTAGTTTTATGGCCTTATACACATCAAAAACTTCCACTTTTTCATGGGCCCTCATTGTGAGTCTTCTTCCATCTACATCAATTAATGCTCCTCCAGTTACTAAAAATGGATGACCAAGTATGAATAGGACTTCGAGATCAGGTTCAAACTCAAGGATGACAAAGTCCATGGGGAAGATGAGAGATCCCACTTGAACTAAGACATCTTCGATAACACCTTCGGGCCTTGCCATTGATCTATCTGCCAATTGCAATACAATTGTTGTGGGCTTTGGTTTCCCAAATCCCAACTTGAAGAATAACGAACTTGGCATAAGATTTACGCTTGCCCCAAGGTCACATAATCTTTTGGCATTCAAATAGCTCCCAATTGTTACTTGCACCATGAAGCTTCGGAGATATTTTAGTTTTGTAGGAAATTGAGCTCTATTCAAGATTCTAGAGCTGAAAGCTTCGGTGAGTGCAACCATCTCATATTTTGCCAACTTGTTCTTATTGGAAACAATGTCCTTCACATACTTTGCATATTTTGGAATTCCCTGCAAAATATCAATAAGCGGTAAGTTGATTTGTACCTGCTTTAGGAGTATAATAAATTTTTTAAAACATTCATCCTCCTTTATTTTCCAGCTTTAGTGGGAATGGAGGCGGTGGCTTAGGTAATGGAATTGCCTTATCAGTGGACGTGCTTGGAATCATGGCTTCCTCATTTTGAACACCACTTGGTTTAACCATATTTTTTTCTTAGGTACCAATTCGATCAATGGCCTTTCCTTTCTCGTGATGACAACATGAACTTGCTTTGCATTTAGATTCATATCTCCCGGCAAACCTCCTTGGGGTCTTGAGTTCATAGAACTTGCCAATTGCCCCAACTACTTCTCTAAATTTTGAAGATTTTGTTAGTCTTTTGATATCTTCTTCTTGGAAATTTTGGTTTACCAAAATTTTCCTTAGAACTTCACTATCCGATATGTTGTTCGGATTGGCCTGTTCTTCTTGGTGATTCTGGTTTGCCAAAATTTATGTTAGGACTTCATTATTCGATATGTTGTTCGGATTGGCCTGCTTCACCGGTTGGTGATTTGTTGATTGTTGTATTGTTGGCTTCCTTATGGAGGTTATTGTTGAGATTGTCCTTAATTTTCTTGGTTAACACCCCAAGAGAAGTTAGGATGATTCCTCCAATTTGGATTGTAGGAATTCCCAAAACCTTGATATCCGCCTCTATTTGCATTTCCAACAAAATTTATCTCCTCAGGATTTGAACCACAAAATTCAGCAGTGTGGTCTCCTCCTCCACAAACATCATACCATTTATTTTATTGTTGCTATTATACTGCGTTTACCGGTGTGATTTGTTGATTTACTGCTAGATTTTTCTATTGTTGACCCATCGATAAGTTGTTGAATTGGGTAGTCATCATGTTTTGCATAGCTAAAATTTGTTCTTGCAAAGTAGTGATGACATCAATTTTTAACATTCCAGCTTGCTTATGAACTGCAGGTTGACTTGATCCTCCATTCCACTTGGTATTTACTTGAGCTATGCAATTAAGAAGTATATACAACTTATCGTACGTCTTTTCCAAAGCTTATCCTCCTGCAACAGAATCAAAAAGAATCTTTGTGTTTTATTCCAATCCTTCAATGAAGGTATGGACCAACACTTTGTTAGATTGACAATGATGGGGAAAATTAATAAGTAAAGTTTTAAATCTATCCCATGCTTGATATAAGTTCTCCCCTGGCCTTTGCTTAAAGCTTAAGATCTCACTTCTTAATTTAGCCATCTTACCGGATGGAAATAACCGAATAAGAAACTTTCTAGCAAGATCATCCTATGAAGTAATGAAATTTGGTGGTTCAATTTGCAACCACCTCCTTGCTCCTTCCAATAATGAGAAGAGAAATAGAGTCATCCTCACATAATTAGGATTTACGCCTGTAGGAATGAAAGTGTCAGCAATTTCTAAAAAAATTTGAAGATGTACCTGTGGATCTTCATGTGGCAGTCTAGTAAACTGCCTAGTTGAGTGTAGTAATTGAACCATATTTTATTTAAGCTCCCAATGCCCACCAGGTTCCTGCTTTTCGAAATAACTAATGACATTGGTTGTTCTAGGAATAGCTACATCTCTTACTATCCTAGTTGTGGGTAGTGCAAGTGGATTTTGTTTCGCCATTTCTTCTCTGACAGGATTAATTTTTTCCTTAGTCTCCATCATATTTTCATGCTCAATGATTTCAATTGGCGGAGTTTGAAATAAGACACGTGCTCTCCTCTTAGATTGACGAAAGCATGTATCTTGCTCCAGTTTAGAACTAAATTTTATGCACAATCAACACAACTAAGATCAAATATAGTGAACACTCCCAAACAAAACAACTTAGAAGATTAATCAATTTATACTTTAAATCCCCGATAACAGCACCAAAAATGTGTTGCCTCCCAGCACATGCAAGTGCACATGATCATAATAAGTAATATAGTGACCTTAGTTTAAAAGGACTAGATTGTCGAGCCCAAGGGATTTGATACAAATTGTTTAATATTCTAAGTTATAATGCTTTAAAGGTGATAAAGAATTTATTTATGAAATGATGTATAAAAACAACTACACTTAAAACTAGTAACTTTGCAAATAAAATGAGATTTTCTTATTTTATATTTTATTTATCCCAATATTGCGAGATTCCAGGATTGTAACCTTAGCGACGCTGTATTATTCTTAAAGTCAATACTTATGTTTGGGTAGTAGACTATTGATTCACAAGGTTGAAATTACCAAATCAGGGTTACACACCTCCGTTTGCCTATTCCTATATTTTGCCTAACTACATCATTGAGTGGGAATAAATAATAAAATAGAAACGCATTAATAATGCCTTCTTGTACATTAAATCGAGCTTGGTGTAGAGGTAGTTATCAGAAGTCTCCAATACACAAATCAATCTCATATTTTAATTGAACAAGCTCCTTATATTATTATGTTCTTAAGCATTCCAACATCTTTCAAATTAACAATGCTAAACAAATTCATCTCCATAGGTGATCAAGCTAAGAAATGTAGATTTAAATAGTATAGGAATAATCATAAATATCCATTCACAAGCATTAAAACTTAAAGATTAACACATTGTCTATGGCTACAATCGCAGAAAATGGAAAGTTTAGCCACTCATGCTAATCATACAAACCAATGTTATACTTAAACTCATAAGAAAAATATAAAATGAAGGTAAAACTGACCAAAAATGATTCTCCACAGTGAACAACTACCTCCAAAACTTGAGTAAAAACTTTGTACAAAGGATGATTAGTGTTACTTGTTTTTCATGACTTATATAACCTAAACATCTTACTTTGATGCGTTTTCTTTCAAGTCTGCGACACAGACTAGTACTATTTTAATCAATCTTTGTGTACAATGTTGACTGGACCAAAAAGTCACCTATTTCACACTAGTATGTGACACAAACTAGTGTGATTTAGGTTGCTTTTTCACCAACCCCCTAGAAAAATGGTGTTCCATTATTATACAGGACTTTGGCTTATTTAGGCATATAAATATGCCTAAGATCACCTATACTAGTGTGTGATTTGTTTAATCATGTTAAACCATTCCATATAGTGATTATTGGACTAGACTTGTAATCTAGGGTCTTTGGGCTTTGAATAGTTGATTTTTGAGCCTAATTGTGTTGGAACTCTTGAATTGGTGATGATAAATATGAAAATTTATGATTCATGAGATATATGGTGTGATTGTTGCCCATGCATGGTCTAAATAGTTGTTGGAGTTGAAATTTAGGAAATATGGGTGTAATGACTATGTGTTAACTTGTGGGACTTGATTGAAATAGTTTGAATGGAAATTGCATCCCTAGGGAACATTTATAGATGTCAAGAATGAGTTTCAAGTGTATATTGCCTTAAGTGTGCTTGTTATTCTATTAAACTATGTCTGATTCCTAGGAAATAGGGTTGTTATGAACTCATGATGTTATTGAAATACTTGATTATGTGCCATAAAGTTGATTTTGTTATTATGTGCCAAGGATATTGGACTTTATGCTTGTTGTGGGAAAAGTTTAGGCACCACTAATGCCTTCTATTTCCTTCTACGAAGCCCTCCCACGACTCATAGGTTTCTTTACAAGTCGTAAGGGTCCTTCATAGCAAGCAACAATTATATGTGGTTCCTTCAAGTTTTTTCATACGAGACTCACATATGATTCGTAGTGCCTGCTACGACTCGTAGTAAGGGTCTCATAAGCTTACATGAATTCTGAAAAATAATTCTGAAAATGGCTATAACCTCAAACTATGACTCGTAGGTCACCCTACAAGTCATAATTCTGTCTTGTATTTGGGATTAGAAAAAACATTTTGAAGGCATACTGGTTCTACGAGGGTAATTTATGACTCGTAGGTCACCCTACAAGTCATTACTGCACTCTTACCTGCAAGCCTACAGTTGCATCAGTGCATATTTACTTTTTAGTTATTTTTGTTTCTTGTTCTTTGTTTTATGTTTCAGTGGATCAAACATCTTGAACTTACATGTTGCTTTGTGGTTTGTTTGCAGATTAAATACCTCTAAAAGACAAACGAGCAATTCAAGCTCTACAATGGAGGTTGTGGGATGAATCCTCCAAAATTGAGCAATCCGAGGGCTCAGTAGAAGTCCACAGAATCAGGGTAGATCTGGAGGCTAATAGACTCCAGACTCGAGCACTTGTAGTGCAAACACCCATGGAAGTTAGTAGTTCCTCCCAGTCTAAGAGGAGGAACAATAGGGCAACACGGATGGGTTATATAGTAGCGTGCCACAGATGACCCCCTTACACTCAAGTTTAGAGTCAGAGTCAGAGAATACTTCTAAGCAGGGAGAGGTTCAGTCCTAACCCCCAGCCGACCATAGATGGTGCATCCTGGGATGAAGGAAATATACAATCAGGAGTTGGAGCCTAAAGAGCAAGGCAAGCCGGTCCGCCAATTTCATGAGGAGTCTCGGTTAAATGCCTCAAGTTTAGATAGAGTGCCTAGATTAGATGCTGGGTTGGAGGAGCACGGACTATGGTGGACTACACAATAGCTAGGCAAATATACCCCTTACTTAGTCTATGAGTTCTATGCGGCGTATCTTGCTACACTCAGCCGGGGGTTGCCAAAGAATAAAAGATATATTGAGTAGCCAAGGCTATGGGTGGTGACAGTCCAGGGGAGGAAAGTTGATATCCCAGAGGAAATGATCCAATAAGTGTACTTTGGGCCCATTTATATAGTTCCTCAGTCTACCACGAAGTACGATAGCCGTATTGAGAAGTTAAGGACAGGCGATGACTGGGAAGGACATCAGGGCCAGGACAAAGTTGCTATGGTGGATAGCTAGTCAAATCTGCGAGGAGGGTGTCGAGCCGACATTGGTCACAAACCATGCAGATCATATAGTAAAGACCCACCTTTTACGCTGGGCCAAGTTTTGGTGGTCCATTATCTATTGGTGTATTAGGCCAACCTTCACAGATAATATGATTACCCTTGGGAAAGCCATACTGTTGGCCAGAATACTAGCTGGGTATGCTATAGATTGGGCCCAGATCAGTTAAGAGCAGATTCGCGAGGCTGCAATTTGGACGAGCACCTCACTGCCATTTCTAATTTTGATCCATCGACTATATACTTCAACAAGTGTTTCTATTGACCCTCACCAGAATCCTCATGTGGAGGCCATATACACTATAGATCCCAGCCTGATATAGGTTGATGAGAATCTAGTGGCCTTACCATGAGCAACTGCCTCAGCTATGCTAAAGTCATTCTCGGTAGAGCCTCAGCTTCCAGGTTCACCTTCAGCTACTATTGGCACTACTCTGGCTACTGCGGAGCCCATGTCGATAGTTGAGATTGCATCTATACATCCTCCTACACTCCAGCACTCACAGCATCTTCCCTACAGGTTGACCCGCTTTTCTCTATTATTGCATTTCAGGCTTTAATATGCAGGGTGTCTATAGCGGAGGGCAGGTTGCGTGAGCTGTCAGCATGGGTCCGACCATTGATTGATCAGACTATTCGGTACTCAGAGGAGAGGATGAAGGAATTTGCTAGAGATTTGGTTGGTGAGAGAGTCCGAGCGGTAGATGCCAGGGTCAACGCATTTGAGACTCGAGTCAACAAGAGACTTGAGGGGGCTAGGCCTGCCGATGCGAGTGCAATTACTGAGGAGTTGGCCAAATTCAAGGCCGACTTATTACAGATGTTGGTAGCCCCTATTCTAGCCCCGGAAGGAGCACCGGTAGGAGATAAGGCATTTGATTGTCTCACTAACCGTCGAACACCGAGGGAAGAGGCCCCTTAAGCTCACTGACCTAGAGCCAACCCTAAAGAAGCCAAGACAGGAGAAGGAACCCATACCTGAGTAGGTGGTACAAGAGTTTCTTTTGTTGACCGCTAATAACAGAGAGAGAGAGAGAGAGCATACCCCACCGCACCTAGAGAGGGTACTTTCGGTACTGCAGCAAAGAAGGAGAGACTTTACTAGGATCCTATAGACCAGTTAGAGACCGGGATGTTTGACCCTTTTTGACCCCAATTCTTACTTCAATTTATGGATATTTTGTTGTTGTGTTAGACAATATTATTTTTCTTTTGGTTTTTGGATGTTTTTGTTGGATAATATTTTTATGTTTGGTTTTGGGTATTAGTCTTGTTAATTATTACTTTTTAATATTTATATATCTATATATGTTTTCATTTTCTCATCTTAAGTTTGTTTTTCTGTTACTTTGAGGACAAAGTATCATCTTTTGATGGAGTTGTGGAAGTTATGGATTAAGGTGAAGTATGAGTAGCCTCAAGTCCATAGCTTCCCCTATTTTTGATCCTAAGGTTTTCTTGCCATGTTTCTTTTTCCTTGTGGATGTTTAATTTTTTATCGAACTGGCATATTTAGGTAGTATAGATAATTTGTAAATGCATAGTAATGGTATCTGTATATGATTCTTAACTATTCTTTACACTTTTGATAAAAAATTAGGTACCCTCAAAATTTTTGAGGTTGTGATTATTGATGCATTCATACATTTTTGTGTATATAGCAATGTTTGTTTTGATATTGTGAAGGTAAGCTGAGACTGATAGCATGACCTGTGAGTTTATACTTGATTGTGGATGCAAATGCCATGTGTGTCGTAAGTGTATTTTGCTGCATTCATACATCCTGTATAGACTTAGAACTTGCCTTGTTACTCTAAGATTGATTTGGGTGATGTGGTGGAGATGGAAAGGATCTTAGGCCCTTGATCTTTGAGTGAAACCACTTTTAGCCTAAATGACCCACCAAGTAAGTGAGTCCCTTGCCCCAAATTTTTGAGCTTCTCATGCACTCATTGTTTCTTGATACTTTACTGACTTAACCTTATTTAATGAAATACCTTGATATTGACCTTGGCCTATCCTTGAATATTGAACCTTGATTGAGAACAAGGGCCTAAGTTGAGGGTGGTTGCAGTTAGTGGCCCTGGTTTGAGGCATAGATATTGTGTACTTCACTTGAGGCTAAAAGCCTAAGTTGAGGGTGGTTGCAGTTAGTGGCCCTGGTTTGAGGCATAGATATTGTGTACTTCACTTGAGGCTAAAAGCCTAAGTTGAGGGTGATCCTTATTCTGGTAAAGTAATAATAATAAGGTTGTTAGTTGGGAAATCAAGAAAGAAATGAAAAAGCATGAACTGAGTGAAGAAAAAAAAAGAAAAATGCCTTAAGTTGAGAAACAGTAGGAAAAAAGTGAGTTTGAAATCAAGGCACAACTGAAAAAGAGAAAAAAAGCACTCGAGAAAAGTTCAAAACAAGAGAATAAGGGTGGATTGATTTAAAAAGGGTTGGATTATAAAAGCAAAAAGTATTGGTAAACATGGTACATTTAGTCACTATTTGCCCAAAATACCTTACCAAAATACCCTTAACCTATGTTACAAGCCTATAAGTCCTAAAGTGATCCAACTCCAGTTTATCACCAAGCCAGAAGATGAGTATAGAGGCAAGCATATGGTGTCAGTTAGTATGCTTGAATTTCAATTGTGAGAGTGAGAATGCTTCCTCACTCTCTGAAATGTGACACCGTTAAACTATATGCTCTTATGTATCCATGTTTCAACCTCATTTCATTAGTTTTGGGGTGTATTAGGTTCATGGGAGAATCCTAGTACCTAAATGAGTTCAAGACTTCCCTAAGAGTTGAGTTTTGGGTGATGGTTCATGCAATGTTCAACTTTAAATAGGATTTAATTTTAGCACATTTATTGCTGGGTAACATATGACATGTCAAATGAAAGCCCTTTGAGTTAGATTTCCAATGCACTTGGGTTAACCTCATTTCGAGTTCGGATGAAGGAGTTATGACCATTTTCGTAAGGCCCTCCTATGCAGTGAAGCCCCACGGGCACCTATACGGGCAGTGGTGTCTTGTACGGGTCGTATGAGGTATGTGAGGCAAGAAAAAGCCATTTTTGATGTAAGGCATGGATCACGACCAGTGGCACAGGTCGTTTGGCTTGCCACCGGATTGAGTTGGAAAAGGACATTTTTGGCCTAAGTCATGGGGCAAGACTAGTGGCATGGGCGGTGAGGCTTGCTACTGGCCGTGTGGCTGGTCATGGGGTGAGTACAAGAAATGAATAGTAGGCATTTGGGGGAGTTTTGTTTTTGCTAAGTATGGTGCTACGCCCCTCACCATGACCCGTGGCATGAGACATGACCTGTGTCCCTTGACATGGAGGCTTGGCAACATTTTTAAGCACTAAGTATGGTTCCACAAGCCTTCACACGGGCCTTGAGGCTCCACACGACCCGTGGAGGACCCCATGGTCATGACAAGACGTCTTATTCCAGTAAATTTTCAACTTCAATTTTTGGATTAACTACCTTTTTACGGGCACTCCACATGACCCATTGGGTGTTACACAACCCATGGACCTTCCGTGGAGCAATACTTTGCCAAATTTTTCATCCATTCACTAATGGCATTTTCGTAAATGCTAATTACTCTAATGACCTTTTTAGACTTCCAATGCTATCTTAACCTCCCCAAAAGACCTAAACCCTATTCCAAAGGATAGAAACTCATTACTGTCATCTCAAATACACTTTTAATTCTCTCCAAAGCCTCTATCAAGCCCCAATTCAATTTCAATGAAACCCAAGAACAAGATTGGATTCAAAGATCATTTCCATGCCTCCATTCGTCCCAATCTCAATTCCATGCAACTCTAGACCTAAGGTATATGGTGTTGAACCATTGGGTCCTTCTACCCATGGTGTCTAAAACTTCTTTTGCTTAATAATGGATGATTTAAAGTTAATTTTACATATGGGTCTTGTATATTGAGAAATGTATTGCACAATGATTTTAGTTCATGAAAGTATGGTTGTTTTAGCATGTTTTGAGCTTCAAATCTTGGATCTGATGTTGGATTTGATGAGGGATTTAGACGTGAATGTCTTGGGGGTGTTGCAATGTGTGGATTGATGGTTTTATCACTAATTTTCTTGCATGATTTCATCTCTAAATTGCATGATCATATACTAACATTTCACACCCGCCAAGCTTTTGATAAAATGTTCGATTATGGTTTCTTGAGGAATTTAAGGCCTAATGCATGTCTTATGAGCTTAATGATGTTATGATGATTATATGATGATGAAATAATGATTGAAACATAATTCTTTGTTGAGCTAGTTCTATGAAATGCTTAATCCAAAAAGGGATGTGCTCCCGTAAGGAAGGCCACTTAATCAGAAGAGGGACGAGCCCCCGTAAGGAAGGCCACTTAATTTGAAAAGGGATGGGCCCCTGTAAGAAAGGTGACTTAATCTAAAAAGGGACGGGCTCCCATAAGGAGGGCCACTTAATCCAAAAAGAGATGGGCTCCCATAAGAAAGGTCACTTAATCCAAAAGGGGACGGGCTCCCATAAGGAAGGTGGCTCCAGAAGGTCTTATGTTATGTCAGTTGAGGCTTCTTGACACACATATTATTATCTATGTAAGATGAGCAATTTGCAAACCATCACTTGCTTAAGAGTTGGTTATACATGCCATATTGTCATTATGCTACCTATTGGTTATTATTATGCATTTTGATTATGATGACCTATCTCTTGTTGCATTGCATCCCACATATATAGTACATTCAAATATACTAACGCATACTCTTGCCTACATGATATCACCATGTAAGAATTAGAGTTCCTCTTGAGAATCCTCCTTTATGTGGCTAGTACGACTTCACTCGCGCTTGTTTGTGAGTCCTCCATTCCGAGGATGTTACTTATGATCTCTTGCTATGTATTAAGAATTTCTCTCTTTTGATGATGTTTTGACTATGATGGTGAGCCTGGTTACTTTATCTTGGCCCTCGCTCTTATCTTTATGTAGTAGAGGTGTTGTTGGCTATATGGTGTATCTATGCTATGAGCCTTGACTTTATTGGCTCTTGTTGCTTATGATATGAACGATGTTCCCGTAGCCCAATTTCCCCTTGTTTAGGATTATCATTTATTGTTATTTTAATTGCTTCCACGGCCAAGGATGTGTAACGATATGCTATGAGGTTTGTTTGGGTTCCTTCGAGTTCTTCATTCGCTGGTCACGTTTAGGTCCTAGGCTTGGGTCATGACAAAGATGGTATCAAAGGTCTGGATTAATAGATCTTCGAAGTCCAACACACAACGTCGATTAGAATCTCTAATCGACTGGTAATAAAAGAATCTCCTAATGGTGGCTACTTCAAAAGGCGTTATTGGTTCAGGCTCTGTCTCAATCTTATTAGCAACTAAAGGAGAAATATACGGTAAGGTGGGACCAGGATTAATCAATGCGCACACATCTCAAGAGAAAACAAGTAATATACTTGTAATCACATTTGGCAATGCCTCCTGGTCTTGACGGCTGGCCAGTGCATAAGTGCGGTTCGAAGGACCGCTAGAACCTAGGACTCTACCATGACCCCCGCTACGACATATTAATGCTGGAGTACCTCGCCCCGTAGGGAGCATTGCTATCGAGGCTAAAGAGGAATCACCGGCTGGCCCAGTCGACTAAACCAACCTATCTGCTCCACTTCTAACTGGACAATCTCTCCACTGGTAGCCCTGATAGCCACACATAAAACAGGCACTGGTGGCGCGATAGCACTCACCGGGGTGCCGTCTCCTATAGTAAGAACACAGAGGTATGGGTGGTTCCATTGAACTGCTAGAGCCTCTGCCCGATTGAGAGCCTGAAACGTTTGAACTCGGGCCTTCCTCTAAATAACCTGCACCCTTCGGTCCCCTACTGGTAGCCTGCGGGAATGCACCCTGTACTGGCTGGGGAGGATATCTACTCTGCTACAGTGAGGCTGCCTGTCTTGAAACACCCCGAAATACCCCGATGATCAGGCCCTTTTGGGCTGGCCCCTGTCTTCTCCTCTATCGGTCCGACGCCCCCTGAGGTGATCTTCCATGCCCTAGGTGTGGGCCTGAATGCGAGCGATATCTATGCCGGCCTGGGCCGCCATCACAAAGCAACTATCGATATAAGACGAGTCCAGTCCTATAATGTACCGGTGCATCCGGTCCGTCATATTAGCAACATGTTCAGGCGCATATCTGGCCAACGAATCAAATTCCAAGCTATATTCCTGAACTGACCTACCTCACTGTTTTATCATCAGGAATCTATCCTCTCTAGCTCATCTCACCTCTGGGGTAGAAAATGGGCCAAAAATTCCTCAGTAAACTCACCCCATCTAGATAGTATCCAGGACTCATACCAGTTAGCTGCCACATCATGCAGTCGGTAGGATGCCAGCTCCACTGATTTTATCTCCAATGCCAAATCAGTCGTAGAGTCCGCTGCATCAGCCGAAAAAACTCATGGGGTCCTTTGCAGGTTTGGACCCAAAAATCTCTGGTGGCCTGTACGCCACAAAATCACGATCCTGTGAACTATCATGGCGGTCTACCTGCTCACCGCCTACGCCCTGTCTGTGGGCCTATCTTGCCACCCGCTGGGTCAATAACTGGACTGCCTCTCGCATCTCCCCAATCTCTGCACCATGTTGAGCTGCTGGAGGTTCTGGCACTCGAACTTCAGGAGCTAGCGGTGTAGCCAAACTAGCTGTCGGGGGCATACTCTGGGTACGAGCCCTAATAGTCACCCAAGCTCTACAGGTCTCACATTCCACCGCAGACTTGCCCTTTTGGACAGTTGTGATCTTTCTCGGAGGTATCGCTAAAACCAAAATAGTCTGTCAGAAAAAGGGGTCATCCTAATAACACAGCCCTATCGCACGATCTAAGATAAGAAAGAAGAATATCATCCTAAATGTCCTATAGACTCCTGTTTATATATGTGGTGCACGACACACCGATAAACAAGACTCTACTAGACACGGTCTGTGGACACTCCAAAAACGAACCGCTCTAATACCACCTTTGTCATGACCCAGCTCGTGGGCCGTGACTCGTGCCCGATTGGGCCACCCAGACATAAACGCAAAGCCAGATTATAATCGATATCTTATTTTTATAGAAATTTTGGTAGAGTTTCCTTTGTTTTATACACTATCCCAAATTAACCCTGCAATCAGAAAAGTCCCAACAAAAAATTATATATATATACGGGCCGACAAGGCTACCATGGCGGGTAAAACCCCTGAACATACATATCATACTTGTCTAATCATACAAATTGGCACAACCCATATATATACGCGTCCACAGACCTCTAAACAGACTGATAGAATCATAGGACAGGACAGGGCCCCGCCATACCCTCGAATAAACATAGATGCAAAATAACAGAAAGTGTGTAAACCAAATGCAGGCTCCGGAGTAAAGAGAACACTTCAAAAGCAAATGCAGGTCCTAAGCTGGGGGGGTCACAAAACTGTACGTCGGTACCTGCGGGCATGAAACGCAGCCCCCGAAGAAAAGTGGGGTCAATATGAAATACGTACCGAGTATGTAAAGCAGAATGTACAGAATGTAAACCTGAGTATTAATCAAAACAGAAGTGTGGAACGCAAATGCATAACCAAGCATATAAAAATGTTTACTTTCAAAATCCAAATCATACATAACACCAGAAGGTTTTAAGTCTCTGAATCCCTGTCATATATCAAACATAGCACGTTTACTTTCAAAATCTAAATCATACATAACACTAGGAGGTTTCAAGTCTCCGAATCCCTGTCACATATCAAACATAACATAAGTGAGCCAGGCGCCAAGTATCGCCATCCCTGCACTCACACATCACATATCACAACACAAAAGTAGTCTAGTGAGCCAGGCGCTACGTATCGCCATCCTAGCACTCACCCAAACACAACATAATGCGCAAGTGAGCTCGGCGCTATGTATCGCCGTCCCTGTACTCCCGCGCCAGTAAGCCAGTCATTATGTATCGCCATCCCCGTACCCACCTATCATATATCACAACACAGAAAGTGAGCTAGGCGTTACGTGTCGCCATTCTTATACACATCTTCCAATACAGTATAACACCGGAGTTCGTCATAATACATAAAATCATCATCACAAATCCAAAGACAAGTAAGATAGTCATATCTGAGATCGGAATTATTATTATTATATATTCTGTCAAAAGTGATCAAAAATACATAAAAAGGCATCGCGGGGCCCATGGCCGATGGAGACCCAAACTGGCCGAACTTATGAAAAAAGTACTCATCCTAGATCATACAAACTCCTACGAGGACATTCCAAAATAATTTTCAAAGCAATCTGAGCTTTCTATCAAAAGTTATGGACATTTAGAGTTTTAAAATCAATAAAGAATAAATTCTTTCAAAATTACTCAAAGTTCACATATTCTTGCAACTTACAAATTACTAAGGCACAAGAGTCAATATTATGGCAAATGAAAGTCAATATTATGGCAAATGAACATAAGAATGCCAAGGAACCAATGCAGATTATACACAAGCTCAGATAGCGGGAATAGAGTTCGTATCACAACCTATTTGTAACGAAGACATGCCAAAAAGAAAGGTAGCTTTACATATCTCAAGCACTCTTCAAAATAATCCAAATGCAAACCAACTCCAACTTATGCTTTGGGATGCCCAAAGTTTACAAACAATTCATAACAATGCTAAATAATTAGCTAACGATTTCTTGGACATTAAATTCCAAATTTGTCCTTAATTCTACAAGCATTCGGTAGTATTTCCCCTTAAAAATAGGCTACCTCAAGAATCCAGCTCGGTTCAAATCCAACAACAACAACAACAACAACCCAACAACATCAATAACCAATTCAATGCCAATATAACAACAATAACTCTAAGAATAACCATGAAACAATATGCCAAGAATTCGTCCACTATACTAGATATATGCATAAAGATGATTTCCATCCATTCCTTCACACTACAATGATCACAATATACTGACTAGGCCTCCATTCTTATTCCAACACAACATAACACTCTATAACATTCATGTATCCATTCAGGCCCAACACTCCACTTACACATTTAGATGGTTTCCAATACTTTCTTAATTCTATCATTATCATAATACACTAGCTCAACATCAATTCATTATTCCTACACAACACAACACTCCATAATATATGCAATACTACACAACTTCAATCACCCTTAATACAACTCACTTCTAACATTCAATATTTCATGATTTTCTTTCATTTTAGCTTACTACAACATACATACAACCTTAATAACACATAAAACAACATTAAATCTTACCTTTTTCACTTTAACTTCACAAGTGGGCTAGGGTTCCAAAGATGAGAAAGAACATATTTTCTTGCACCAATAACTCCTTCAAGCTACTTAGGAGATCCAATATAGTAGGTTTGTAACATCAAAATAAATTTGAAATGGAAGAAAGCGAATTTCCCAATTTTTTTTGCCTTGGCCGTGGGTTTGATTTTGGTTTTCTTAAGTTTCTTGATTTGTCTCTAAGTGTTGAAATGTTAACATGATAAAGATCATCTTTCTTATATATAAATATATACATGCCACAAGTCTTGGCCAAGTGTGGATGGCCTACACCACACTTGATCTAATTAGAAGTTAACACAAATTCAAGTGGGCCCCACCTAATCTTTAAGACCTCAACTTTTAAAAATTCTACTTGGGTCCCAAACTTTTTAATAATGCTACTTTAGTCTCAAACTTTCTAATAATGATACTTTGGTTCCAAATTTTTCCTAATTATTCTAATGCACGAAATGCGGGTTCTAACAATTATGCATTTTGATGATGATGCCTATCTCTTATTGCATTGCATACCACATATATAGTACATTCAAATATACTAATGCATACTTTTGCCTACATGATATCACCATGTAGGAATTAGAGTTCCTCTTGAGTATCCTCCTCTATGTGGCTAGTATGACTTCACTCGCGCTTGTTGGTGAGTCCTCCATTCCGAGGATATTACTTATGATCTCTTTCTATGTATTTAGAATTTCTCTCTTTTGATGATGTTTTGACTATGAGGGTGAGCCTGGTTACTTTATCTTGGCCCTTGCTCTTATCTTTATGTAGTGGAGGTGTTGTTGGACATATGGTGTATATATGCTATGAGCCTTGACTTTATTAACTCTTGTTGCTTATGATATGAACGATGTTCCCTTAACCCAACTTCACTTTGTTTAGGCTTATCATTTATTGTTATTTTAATTACTTCCGCAGCTAAGGATATGTAACGATATGCTATGAGGCTTGTTTTGGGTTCCTTCGGGTTCCCCATTCGCCGATCACATCTAGGCCCTAGGCTTGGGTCATGAAAAAAATGGTATCAAAGGTCTATATTAATAGATTTTCAAAGTCCAACACACAATGTCGATTAGAGTCTTATTCGTGGTTGTCTTGTGCACCACAACTATGAGTAGGAGGCTATAAGATGTTTTAGGAAATATTTCCCTTCTTTATGTTCTAAGTCGTACCATAGAGGTGGAGTAAGTTTTCCCCCTAACAATTGTTCTTTGCTATGCTAGAGTATGCTAAACACAAGGGGAAGACAGACCCATACTCCCGAGGAGCAATAGAAAAATGGGGAGCTTCGAGATGCTCTCACCTTGCTTGTACAAGTTGTGGCTAATAAAGCCAATCAAGGAACCCAAGCCCCTCATGCTCCTACACCAGCTTCATGGGTAAGAGACTTCATAAGAATGAATCCCCCAGAATTCAATAGGTCAAAGGTTGATGAGCACCCTCAAGAGTTCATTGATGAGGTCTACAAGGTATTGGCTATTATGAATCCCCTGGAATTCTATGGGTCAAAGGTTGATGAGGACTCTCAAGAGTTTATTGATGAGGTCTACAAGATATTGGCTATTATGGGTGTGAGGGTGGAAGAAAAGGTAGAGTTGCAATCCTACCAACTCAATGGAGTAGCATAAATATGGTACAACCAATGAAAGGATGAGAAAGGAGTTGGCTATGTGGTGCTTTGGGAAGAGTTCAAAGTCGCTTTCCTTAATAAGTTCTTTCCTATTGAGCTTAGAAAAGCTAAATTAGTGAAATTCCCGAATTTAAGACAAAGGTCAATGAGTCTGAGGGAGTATGCCCTCAAGTTCAACCAACTTTCAAAGTTTGCTACTTACTTGGTTTCTGACCCAAGGTCTAGAATGAACAAGTTCGTGATGGGGCTGTCCAACTTAGTGAGTGAAGAATGCGGGTCCACTATGTTAATTGGTGAGTGAACTTGTCCTGTTTGATGACCTATGTCGAACAAATGGAAGAGGAGAAGTTGAGGAAGAGGAGACGTAGAGAGGCCAAGAGGGCTCATGTTGATGATAAACTTCAAGGTTCCAAGAATGGCTGGTTCCATCAAGGCTAAGAGTCTTCCAATGCTCTTAATAGAAAGATTGGTAATGATAACCTAAGATGCCAAGGTAGTAATAGTGGAGGGCCCAATCCCAAGTTCCCTACGTGTAGGAAAAACCATGATGGCCTGTGTTGGAGGAACTCTAGTGCTTGCTTTAGATGTGATGAAGTGGCTCACCAGGTTATTGATTGTCCCAATGCTCAAATTAAAGGTAGAGAAGGTTGCCCTCAAGTCCAAGGGGATGCTCCTAGGTAAAATAGGTTCTATGCTCTTCAAAGAAGGTAAGGAAGGGATGAGGTGCCCGATGATGCTACCGGTAAGTTAAAAATTTTCTTAGATTTTGTTCTGCATGCTTTGATGGTTTCGGGAGTTGGTATTTCTTTCATTATTCCTTTGTTACTAGTAAGATTTGGTTTTGGACAGTCGATTTATTTGGACAACTACAATGGGATAGTCACTTCTCTAAGCTTGATCCTTGTTTTAGATTTTGTCTTTAAGTGAGGGTGAGAAGATAATAGAGTGGAGGTTGTCACCCAAGGGGGAGATGGTGGTTATGGTACCATGTAGCTTAGGTGTGTTTAAGGTTAACAATTGAGTTAAGGATTGTGAGTCCTTATAGAGTGTAGAAGGAGGTTGGTAAGGTTGCATAAGTTTGGGAATGACCTATGGATAGGAGTATTGTTGTTGGACATATGGTGCTTATAGAGTGTAGAAGGAGGTTGGTAAGGTTGCATAAGTTTGGGAATGACCTATGGATAGGAGTATGGTTTGTCAGGTTTGATATGCTTCTAGGTGGAAGGGATGTGTTGGTGACTATAGTGCTATAGAACTCTTTGAGATTGTGGGTAATGTGGAGGATAAGTTGGCTTAGGAGAAGGTCCCGGTGGAGGTATTGGATGAAAGGGTGGAAAAGTTGATAAATAAGGATGTGGTGATTGTTAAGGCCCTTTGGAAGAGTCGTCTATTCATATAGAGGTGTCATGGAGGAGTAATATCCATATTTTTTTCATTCAATTCAAGCTTATGATGATAAGTCAAGTCCTTTTTATGATTCCAAGTCTCAAGTTTCGGCCCTTATCTCATTGCATGCATTCATGTTCAACATAAGGTTATGAGAATTTTGATGTGCATGTTGAAACTTTCTTGAAAATCATGTTTATATGTATTGTTGCATTCATGATTGGGCTAAAGTCTTCATGACTACTTTTCTTGTGTACGTTTCTTTGACATTAGGGGAAGAATGTTCCCAAGGGTGAGATATTGTGACACCCCATAACTCTATGCTCTTATGTATCCATTTTCAAGCCTCATTTCATTAGTTTGGAGGTGTATTAGGTTCATGGGAGACTCCTGGTACCTAACGAGTTCAAGACATCCCTAAGAGTTGAGTTTTGGGTGATGGTTCTTGCTAGAGTCAAATTTAAACAAGCATAACTTTTAGCACATTTATAATTGGGTGGCCCATGATATGTCAAATGGAATCGCTTTGAGTTAGCTTTTAAACGCACTTGGTTTTATCTCATTTTGAGTTTGGATGAAGGAGTTATGACTGTTTTCATAAGACCCTCCTATACATTGAAGCCCCACGGGCACCTATACGGGCAGTGGTGTCTTATACGGGTAGTGTGAGGTATCTTGAATTGGAAAAGGACATTTTTGGCCTAAGGCATGGGGCACGACCAGTGGCACAGGCCATGATTCTTACCACTGGCCGTGTGGCTTGTCGTGGGGTGAGTACAAGAGAGGAATAGTAGGCATTTGGGGGAGTTTATTTTTGCTAAGTGTTGTGCCACGCCCCTCACCATGACCTGCGGCATGATGAATGACCCATGGACCTTGGGGTGGAGCCTAAGCAACATTTTCCAGCACCAAGTATAGTGCCACGAGCCTCCACACGACCCGTGGAGGCCTCCATGGTCATGACGAGACGTCTTGTTCCAATCAATTTCCAACTTTAATTTTTGGACAACATACCTTATCAAGGGCACTCCACATGACCTATGGAATGCCATAAGACCCATGGGCTCTTCTGTGGAGCAACACTTTGCCAAATTTTCCATCCGTTCACTAATGGTATTTTCATAAATGCTAATTACTTTAATGACCTATTTAGACTTTCAATGCTATCTTAACCTCCCCAAAAGACCTAAACCATATTCCAAAGGATAAAAACTCATTACTCTCATCTTGAGTACTCTCTTGATTCTCTCAAAAACCTCCATCAAGTCCCAGTTCAATTTCCACGAAACCCAAGAACAAGATTAGATTCAAAGATCATTTCCAAGCCACCATTCTTCCCAATCTCAATTCCAAGCAAGTTTAGACCTAGGGTATGTGGTGTTGAACCATTAGGTCCTTCCACCCATGGTGCCTAAAAAATTTTTTACTTAATAATACATTATTTAAAGTTGATTTTACATGTTGGTCTTGTATATTCAGAAATATACTGAACAATGATTTTAGTTCATGAAAGTATGGTTGTTTTAGCAAATTTTGAGCTTAAATCTCGGATCTAATGTTGGATTTGATGAGGGGTTTTGATGTGAATGTTTTGGGGGTGTTGCAAGGTGTTAATTGATGGTTTTATCACTAATTATTTTTGCATGATTTCATCTCTAAATTGCATGGTCTTATACTAATATTTCACACCCGCCAAGTGTTTGATAAAATGTTCGGTTATGGTTTCTTGAGGAATGAAAGGTCCAATGTATGTCTTGTGAGCTGAATGATGTTACGATGATTATATGGTGATGAAATGAAGATTGAAATGTAATGGTTTGATGAGCTAGTTCTATGAAATGCTTAATCCAAAAAGGGATGGGCTCCCATAAGGAAGGCCACTTAATTCGAAAAGGGACGGGCTCCCGTATGGAAGGCCACTAAATCCAAAAAGGGACGGGCTCCCATAAGGAAAGTCACTTAATCCAAAAAAGGATGGGCTCCTCTAAGGAGGACCACTTAATCTAAAAAGAGACAGGCTCCCGTAAGAAAGGTCACTTAATATGAAAAGAGATGGGATTCCGTAAGGAAGGTGGCTCCAAAAGGTCTTACGTTATGTTGGTTGAGGCTTCTTTAAACACTTATATTATGGTTTATGTAAGATGAACAATTTGCAAAGTATTACTTACTTAAGAGTTGGTTGTACATGCCATATTATCATTATGCTACCTATTGGTTATTATTATGTATTTTGATTATGATGCCTATCTCTTGTTGCATTGCATCCCACATACTTAGTACATTCAAACATACTAACGCATACTCTTACCTACATGATATCACCATGTAGGAACCGGAGTCCCTCTTGAGCATCCTTCTCCACGTGGCTAGTATGACTTTGCTTGCGCTTGTTGGTAAATCCTCCATTCTGAGGACATTAATTATGATCTTTTGCTATGTATTAAGACTTTCTCTCTTTTGATAATATTTTGACTATGAGGATGGGCCCGGTTACTTTGTCTTGACCCCCGCTCTTATCTTTATATAATAGAGGTGTTGTTGGATATATGGTGTATCTATGCTATGAGCCATGACTCTATTAACTCTTATTGCTTATGATATGAATGATGTTCCCTTAGTCCCAATTTCCCCTTATTTAGGCTTATCATTTATTATCATTTTAATTGCCTCTATGACCAAGGATGTGTAACGATATGCTATGAGGCTTGTTTGGGGTTCCTTCGGATTCCCCATTCGCCGGTCACATATAGGCCCTAGGATTGGGTAGTAACATGAAATCTAAATGATTTTGAGTGAGTATAAGGGACTTCTTTCCAATGAGGGCATTTGCACTATATGAGTAGCATATGACTATACCAACGATTGTGGACGATTGATGCTCCTTAGCTTGTCATAGTTGGATTACCAAGTATCTCGTTATACTACTGTTTACTTAATAATCTTACTATCTTGTTTTGAAAATAGTAGTTGGGTACCTGAATCAGAGGAGTTGATATATATGCCATTAGTATAGTTGCTATGTATTTCTCTTTGTCTGTGTAGATTGAGTCATCGTTTGAGGACAAGCAATAATTCTAAGTTAAGGGTGTTGATGTGTTGTCAAAATACAACACATATGGTGCCTGAAATAAGGAATTTTGTGAGTTTTGAAATGACTTTTTAGTGTTTTGATGTATTTTTATGTTAATCTTGCAAAAAGGTTAGGTTGGCATGATTATGAAGGAAAGTTGCAAATTTTGTTGAAGTATAGGACTTACGAGCCAACCCACGAGTCATAGATCAAGATATGAGTTATAACGTGGTGTCATATCAGGAATCAACAACCAAAAAATCAGAAATCTGCCAAGTGAAGGTCACTCCTATACGGACATCCTACGAGTCGTAAGACACAGTACGACTTGTATAGGTGGACTCGTAGCAAGAATCAGAGAACAAAAATATTGGACCAAAAACTGAAGACCAAGACTACGAGACAAACATATAAGTCGTAGCCCAACAATGACTTGTACCTATGGGTCATACCAATTTAGCCCAAGATGCCAAGAACCTGATACGAGACCCCCACTACGACTCTTAGGTCATCTTACGAGTCGTAACTGCGAGACTTATCAGCTGCCAACTATCTTTTCTGTGTAAATTCTAGGGTTATTTTGTAAATACTATATATAGCATAAGTTAGGTTTTTTAGAGTAAGTTCGACCAGTAGACAATCTACCATTACATTTTGCACCTTTTATTAGTTTTTTAGAGTACTTTGTTGTTCTCTCTTGGAAAACCCATTTTGGGGATTGCAAATCTCACCTTGTAGTCATTGTTGATCAATCAAGCTTGTGGGTTTATAACTTGTGGTGCCTACATTCTTCATTTTTATTGGTAGAACTCTCAACTATGTCTATCATATGCATTTTTATGTGTTTTGCTATAGCCATGAGTAGCTAAGCACCCACAACTTAGGGTTGTGGGAACCATGGGTGGTTGACTTGAAATAACCTATGTTTCTTTCATTTCTATGATTGAGGTTTTGCATGTATTATCTATTTCCCTTCATTTTAATTGTTCTTTGGTGGTGGCTGACACCAAACCCTGCCTACTATCACAATCCCAACCAACGTAGTGACGAATAAGAAGTGTGAAGTAGATGACAGAATTCGATTGATGTGTTCTTGTCTAATCAACCAAACCTGACCAAGGGTAGGTTAACTAGAACTATTGGTAATGGTTAGTTGGTACGCCATGGTGTCCGACCAAGTGCCATAGTGAAATTCAACCTTCACATTCACAATAGGTCTAAAAGAACCTAAGTTATTGTCCTACATGCAAATCACCAATTGTAGTTATATTATCTAGGGCAATCGAGTCGACGAACCATGGGGAACACAATTCTTGAGTTGTCCCCAAGATTGTGTGTTTCCTTGCATTATAGTTAGTGTTTATTTTTTTTTTTTTGAATCACAAACCCCTCCCCCCCCCAATTTAGAGATTATAGTCATAATACTAGAAATGATTAGTAGTGAAGTCTTGTAGTCAAGCCCTGTATTCTCTGTGGATTCGACCCTAACCTCGGTTAGGTTAATTGCTGATAATGACTGATTTCTTATTGGAGCGTGAACATCACCAAGGACTATTTTTTTCAGTTCGATC
>DF359889.1:74005-107992 GCA_000787875.1 Solanum virginianum
TGAGGTGCCCGATGTCATCACCGGTATGTTAAAAGTCTTTGATTTTGATATATATGCATTGATAGACCCAGGTGCTACTTTTTTTTTGGTTAATTCTTTTATTGCCAAAATGTTTCATGTTAAACTCAATTTGTTGTGTGAGTCATATAAGTGTGTACTCCTATTGGTGCATCTATTGTTTTTAGAAAGGTCTAAAGAAATTGTCTTATTTGCATCTTGCATAAAATATTGTCTTATGATCTTGTCTAATTGGATTTGGTTAGGATATTCTTAGAGCTTGTGTATTGGAGTTTAAGGGTAGTTGGGATGATCAGCTTCCATTGATTGAGTTTGCTTATAACAATAGCTATCATTGTAGCATTGGTATGGCTCTTGGGATGAATTGGTTGCATGCATATTATGCCTCTATTGATTGTAGAACCTGTGGGGTCAAGTTCTAATTCCCAAATGAACCCATACTTGAGTGGGAGAGTCATGATGTGGTGGTCAAGGGTAGGTTTATCTCTTGCATTAAAGCTCAAAAGTTGATCTTAAAGGGGTGTCTCTATCATCTTGTAAGGGTTAGGGATGTTAAGCCCAAAGTTCTTCCTATAGAGTCGGTCCTAGTGGTTAATGACTTCCTAGATGTCTTTCCTAGTGAGCTTCCCATTGTTCCTCCCGAAAGGAAAATAGATTTTGTGATAGACCTCCTTCCCGATACTCAACCCATTTCTATTCCCCCTTATCGTATGAACTTGGCAGAGTTAAAGGAGTTGTAGGAGCAATTGAGGGATTTGTTGGAGAAGGGTTTTATGAGGCCTAGCCAATCAGCTTGGGGTGCACCGATATTGTTTGTGAAGAAGAAACATGGTTCTCTTAGGATGTGCAATGATTATCGACAACTTAATAAGGTTACCATGAAGAATAAGTACCCTCTACCAAGAATTAATGATCTTTTTGACCAAATTCAAGGGGCTAGTCACTTTCTAAGATTGATCTTTGGTCCGAGTATCACCATGTGCAGGTGAGGGAGTGTGACATTCCCAAGATGGCCATTCGGACTAGGTATGGGTAGTATGAGTTTATGATTTTGTTCTTCAGGTTGACTAATGCACCAGATATCTTTATGGATCTTATGAATTGGGTCTTTAGACCCTATCTTGATTTGTTTGTGGTAGTATTTATTGATGATATCTTGATCTATTCCCAGAGTGAGGAGGGGCATGTGGATCACTTGAGGGCGGTGTTGCAAATCTTGAGAGAGGAGACGTTTTATGCCAAATATGAAAAATGTGAGTTTTGGTTGAAAGAGCTTGCCTTTCTAGGTCATGTAGTGTCGGGTGATAATATTAAGGTGGATCCTAAAAATACGAAGGTGATTGTTTGTCACCAAAAAGTTTTATGTTGAGCCCAAATTGTTGTGTGAGTCTTATGAGGTGTCTACTCCTATTAGTGCATCTATTATTGCTAGAAAGGTCTACAGAAATTTTCCCGTTGGCATCTTGCATAAAATATTGCCTTGTGATCTTGATGAATTGGACATGGTTGATTTTGACATTATTCTTGGGATGCATTGGTTGCATGCATATTATGCCTCTGTTGATTGTAAAACTTGTAGGGTTAAGTTCCAATTCCCAAATGAACTCATCCTTGAGTGGGGGAGTCATGATATGGTGGTCAAGGATAGGTTTATCTTTTGCATTAAAGCTCAAAAGTTAATCTCTAAGGGGTGTCTCTATCAACTTTTAAGGGTTAGGGATGTTCAGTCCAAAGTTCTTCCTATAGAGTCGATCCAGGTGGTTAATGACTTCCTAGATGTCTTTCCTAGTAAACTTCCCATTGTTCCTCCCGAAAAGGAAATAGATTTTGGTATAGATCTCCTTCCCGATACTCATCCCATTTCTATTCCCCTTACCGTATGGCCCCGATAGAGTTGAAGTAGTTGAAGGAGCAATTGAGGGATTTATTGGAGAAGGGTATTATTAGGCATAGCCAATCACCAGTCGGCTCATTTCCTACTGGTTAAAACTACTTATGGTGCCAAAGATTATGCTATATTGTACATCTATGAGTTGGTTAGATTTCATGGGGTGCCTTCGCCTATCATATTGGATCGTGGTGCTTAATTCACTTAACACTTTTGGAGGTCTTTCCAAAGCAGTCTTGGTACCAATGTTAAGCTTAGCGCGACCTTTCATCCTTAAACAAATAGCCAAGCTAAAAGAACTATCCAAACTCTTGAGGATATGCTTAGAGCTTGTGTTTTGGAGTTTAAAAGTAGTTGGGATGATCACCTTCCACTCATTGAGTTTGCTTACAATAACAATTATCATTCAAGTATTGGTATGGCTCCTTTTGAGGATCTCTATGGTAGATGTTGTAGATCCCCAGTTGGAGGGTTCGAGGTGGGAGAGATGGCTATGTTGGGTCCAGATCTAGTTATGGAGGCCATGGAGAAGGTGAGGATGATAAGTAAAAGGTTGAAAACAACCCAAAGTTGTCAAAAGTCCTATGTCGATGTGAGGAGAAGGGATCTTGAATTTAAGATGGTGATTAGGTCTACTTAAAGGTCTCACCCATGATGGGTGTGGTTCATTTTGGTAAAAAGGGTAAATTGAGTCCAAGATTTGTGGGTCCTTATAGAATGTTAAGGAGAATTGGTAGGGTCACCTATGAGTTGGAGTTGTCTAATGACATAAATATGGTTCATCCGATCTTCCATGTGTTTATGTTGAGGAAGTGTGTGGGTGACCCAATTGGAATTTCCTAGTGGAATGGATATGGTTCATCTGGTCTTTCATGTATCCATGTTAAGAAAGTGTTTGAGTGACCCAAATGCTATTGTGCCTTTAGATGTTGTGGGTGTTGTTGAAGACAATTTGACTTATGAAGAGGTCCCAGTAGAAATTTTTGATAGACAAGTGAAGAGGTTGAGGAACAAAGATGATTTCGTCAAAGTCCTTTGGAGAAACCAACATGTTGAGAGTGCTAAATGGGAAGCCAAGGCGGACATGCAAAAGTGATATCCCTATCTCTTCTATTATACTCAAGCCTAAGGTACTAATTAAAGTCCCCTATGTGATTTCAAGTCTTAAGTTTCAGCCCTTATTTCATTGTATGCATTCATGTTTATGTTGACAAGTTCATGGTGATTTTGACACTTATGTTGGGATTTTTGAAATGGTGTCTTATTACAATTTTTGCATTTATATATTGGACTGAAATTATCTTGATTACTTCTCTCATGTACGTTTCTTTAACATGCAGGGACACCCCAAAAAGTGCCCAAAAATGCACCTCGAAATGCCCAAATTCATAATTTTCATATATCTCAAAATTTGAGCGTGATATAAAAAATTAGACTTCATATCCGTGATCATGGGGAAAAATTGAGTCGAAAATAGGTATAACCACAATTTTAGAGCAACCATATCAAAATTTGAATATCCAAAGTAGATGAAAAATAGAATCGATCCGCGCCCCTAGCGTGATCCGGCCAGGGCGCAGACTAGTACATTTTGTTGCCTATTTTCTTTACTTCAGTCCAAGGCCTTGGGGTCTTGGGCCTAAGCCTTCCCATGCATAAAACACCTATACTTAGTCATATTTCAACCCCATATCATTCAAGACATTACCCAAAATCCTCTTTAATACTTAGCTAAATATTTCACCCAAATTCAAGTGGTTCAAACTTATTTCTGGATTCAAGAAATTCTTCAAGTTTTAAGTTCTCATTCAAATCTTCTTCAAGAAAATCTCCCAAGTTGAGATATGTGGGTTTCAACCATTGCGTCCTTTTGGTGCCCAACCTTTCTTTTTATGTAAATTGCATATTTTTAAGTTGATTTATTTATGGGTAATTCATACAATGAATTGATTATAAACTATACTGGGGTTTCATGAAATGTGGACTGTTTAAGCATGTTTTGAGCCATGAATTCTGTGATAGGATTTGAAGAGGGGTTTTAATGTATCTTGCATGAGGGTGTTACGAAGTGTTGGTGGGTTGATTTACATTAAGTTTTTTTTTTCATGATTTCACTCTTGAATTGCATGATTTTGAACTAGCATTACACACCCACCAATTGTTTCATAAAATGTCTGGTTAAGGATTCTTGAGTTATTGATGATCAATTGGATGAAAGAATTGTATATATGTGTCGAATTCATGAAAAGTATATATAGTATTGCAATTTGACCACACCTTGTTGAGGGGGTGATATGCCTCAACCACTTTGATGGGCAGTGCTATTCCCATCTACCTTATTGAGGGGTATATACCTTGACCACTTTGATGGGGGGTGCTATGCCCATCTATCATGTTGAGGGGTATATACCTTGACCATTTTGATGGGGGATGACATGTCCATCTACCATCTTGAGAGGTATATACTAAAATGACCCCAAAAAGTGCCTAAAGATGTACCTCGAAAGTGCTAGGAATTGTAATTTTCATATATCTCACAATTTGTGCGTGATATCAAATATATGACTTCATATTCTTAATCGAGTGCAACATGGAGTAGGAAATGGGTCTAACCCTAATTTTAGAGCAACCGTATCAAAATTTCAATTTCCTAAAAATTCAATTTCCAGAATTGATCAACGTTGGTACCGTGATGAGCAGCCATTGTGGACCTGGGTAAAACTGTCCTCCATGTTGGGTCTACATCGCGGACCAGACGTGGACCTATGTTATTTTGCTACCTGTTTTCTTGAATGGTCCAAGGCTTTTGGGTCTTGGCCCTAAGTCTTCCTATGCATAACAATACCTATACTTAGTCGTATTTCACCTTCATATCATACAAGACATTCCCCAATACTCTCCCAAGCACTTAGACCAATAATTTACTCAAAATCAAGGGTTCCAAACTCATTGAGGATCTTAAGGATTTGACTCAAGCTTCTGGTCTCCATTCCAATCTTCATCAAGAAATTCTCCAAAGCTAAGGTATGTGGGTTTCAACCATTAGGTCCTTTCACCCATGGTGCCCAAGCTTCCTTTTTACTAAAACTCATATTTCTAAGTTGATTTACTTATGGGTCTTTCTTACTGTGCATTTGACTATGAACTACGTTGGGATTTTGTAAAAGTATGACTATTTAAGCATGCTTTGAGCTATGAATCTTTGATCGATCTTGAGATTTGATAATGGGTTTTAATGTTAATTGCTTGAGGGTACTATCAAGTGTTGGTTGGTGGTTTTACATCAAATTTACTTACATGATTTCACTCTTGAATTGCATGGTTTTTTACAAGCTTTACACACCCACCAAATGTTTGATAAAATGTTCAGTTAATGCTTCTTGAGTTGTTGAAGGCCTAATTCATAGTTTATCAGCTAACTAACTTTATGATGATGAAAATGATGTGTATATGTATTGATTTCATGAATGGTATCTATAGTGTTGGAAGTTGATCAATTGCATCATTTGGGGGGTAGTAGGCCTGAACTACCATGTCGGGAGTATGTACCTCAATTGCCTCGCTAGGAAGGTAGTAGACCCGTGCAACCATATTGGTAGGTATATACCTTAATTGCCTTGCTTGGGAGGTAGTAGGCCCGTGCAACCATGTTGGGGGGTTTGTACCTCAATTGCCTCGCTCAGGAGGTAATCAGTTTTATGCTCTCTTGCTTGGGAGGTAGTAGGCCCGTGCAACCATGTTGGGGGGTTTGTACCTCAATTGCCTCGCTCAGGAGGTAATATGCCCGTGCAACCATGTTGGGAGGTTTGTACCTCAATTTCCTCGCTTGGGAGGTAGTAGGCTAGTGCAACCATGTTAAGGGGTGTCTACCTTAATCACCTTACCAAGGATGTGGTAGGCCAAGTTTACTAATGATGGTCTCTTCCTATACACATAAAATGTTTTATGTAAGCATGTTTTACTACAAGCATCATTCGTGCGTGCCATATTGCTATATGCTCATTTATTTCCTAAATATGGATTTTGATTATGTTGTCTATCTCTTGTTGCATTGAATCCTACATACATAGTATATTCAAACTTACTAACGCATTCTTTATGCCTATAGGATGCTACCATATAGGAACCAGAGCTCCACTTGACCATCCTCCTCCTCCACATGGCTAGTATCATTTTTCTCAAAGCAAGTTGGTGAGTCCTCAACTCCGAGGACATACATCTTTTGATTATTCTATGTATTGACTACTTTTATGTTAGCTACTTATAACTATGAGGGTAAGCTCGATTGCTTGTCTTGGCCCTCGCTAAGTTCTATGATTAGAGGTGTTGTTCAACAAGTATGTAATGATTCTAAGAGCTTTGACTCTCTTTAACTCTTTTGATGTTTTATGGTATGAAAGATGTTTCATAGCCCATTTATCCCTATATACTATTCTTTATCATTATTTTATTACTTTCGCAACTAATGATATATAATGATATGTTAAGAGGCTTGCTTGGGGTCCCTTCGGGTTCCCCATGCACTGTGTCACATCTAGCCCTAGGCTTGGGTCGTGACAAATTTGGTATCAGAGCACTTGTTTGCTAGTGGTCCTCGATATCCAACATACCTCATTTATTAGAGTCTTATTCATGGTTTTGTTGTGCACCACAACTATGAATAAGAGGCTATGAGATGTTTTAGGAATGTTTCCCTTCTTCTTACTCTATGTCGTGCTATAGAAGTTAAGTTAAGATTTCCCCCCTAACATTTTTCTTTGTTATGCTAGATCATGCCTAACATAAGAGGAAGGAAAGCCCACAAACCCGAGGAACAAACGGCTTATGGGGAGTTTTGGGATGCTCTCACCTTGCTAGCTCAAGTTGTGGCTAACCAAGCCAAACAAGGGGCCCAAGCCTCTCTTGTTCCTACTCTGGCATCTTGAGTGAGGGACTTTATGAGGATGAACCCACCGAAGTTCAATGGATCTAAACTGGATGAGGGCCCTCAAGGCGGCTTTCCTTAACCGGTCCATCCCTTTTAACTTTAGGGAGGCTAAAATGATGAAGTTGATGAATCTAAAGCAATCGTCTATGAGTATGAGGGAGTATGCCCTCAAGTTCAACCAACTCCCAAAACATGCATCACACTTGGTTGCTGACCCGAGATCTAGAATGGATAAGTTTATGATGGGTGTTTTCAATTTGGTCAATGAGGAGTGTCGGTCTACTATGTTTATATGTGACATGTACTTGTCCTGCCTTATGAATGATGCTGAATAATTGGAAGGTGAGAATTTGAGAAAGAGGAGGGGTAATGAGGCCAAGAGGGCCCATTTTGATGGTAAGTTCCAAAGTCTCAAATGTGGCCAGTTTCTTCAAGGTCAAGGGTCTTCTCATGCTCCTAATAAAAGGTTCACCAATGATGACCCAAGGGTCCAACATGATAGGGGTATGAGACCTAAAACTATGTGCCCAAAATGTGGTAAGGGTCATGGTGGCCCATGCTTGAGTGCTACTAATGCTTACTATAGTTGAGGGGAAGTAGGCCACAAGATGATGGATTACCCTTGTAACCAGATCAAGGGTAAGGATGTTTGTCAACAAGGCCAGGGTGCCAATTCGGTTCCTTTGTGAAGGGGAGGTCAACAAGGTGGTGCCTCAAGGCACAATCAGTTTTATGCTCTTCAAGGGAGGCAAGGAGTAGATGAGGTGCCTGATGTAGTCATTGGTATGTTAAAAGTCATTGATTTTGATGTGCATGCATTCATAAACCCGGGTGCCACTCTTTCTTTTGTTACTCCTTTTGTCGCCAAAAAGTTTTATGTTGAGCCCAAATTGTTGTGTGAGTCTTATGAGGTGTCTACTCCTATTAGTGCAACTATTATTACTAGAAAGGTCTACAGAAATTTTCCCGTTGGCATCTTGCATAAAATATTGCCTTGTGATCTTGATGAATTGGACATGGTTGATTTTGATATTATTCTTGGGATGCATTGGTTGCATGCATATTATGCCTCTGTTGATTGTAAAACTTGTAGGGTTAAGTTCCAATTCCCAAATGAACTCGTCCTTGAGTGGGAGAGTCATGATATGGTGGTTAAGGATAGGTTTATCTTTGCATTAAAGCTCAAAAGTTAATCTCTAAGGGGTGTCTCTATCAACTTTTAAGGGTTAGGGATGTTCAGTCCAAAGTTCTTCCTATAGAGTCGATCCTGGTGGTTAATGACTTCCTAGATGTCTTTCCTAGTAAACTTCCCATTGTCCTCCTGAAAAGGAAATAGATTTTGGTATAGATCTCCTTCCCAATACTCATCCCATTTCTATTCCCCTTACCGTATGGCCCCGATAGAGTTGAAGTAGTTGAAGGAGCAATTGAGGGATTTATTGGAGAAGGGTATTATTAGGCCTAGCCAATTACCTTCATGTACAATCACCTTAATGTGCATTGACTACCGATAACTTAATAGGGTCACCATAAAGAATAACTATCCTCTACAAAGGATTGATGATTTGTTTGACCAAATTCAAGGGGCTAGTCACTTCTCTAGGATTGATCTTCGGTCTGGAGATCATCAAGTGAAGGTGAGGCAGTGTGACATTCCTAAGATGGCCCTTTGCACTAGGTATGAGCTTTATGAGTTTGTTGTGATGTCCTTTGGGTTGACAAACAGTGTGATATTCTCAAGATGCCTTCCGAACTAGTTATGGGCATTATGAGTTTGTTATGATGTCTTTTAGGTTGACCAATGCATCGGCTATCTTCATGAATCTTATGAATGGGATCTTCAAACCCTACCTTGATTTGTTTGTTATGGTCTTCATTGATGATATTTTGATTTATTCACATAGTGAGAGGAAGCATATAGGTCATTTAAGGGTAATGCTACCAAGGTTGAGGGAAGGAACGTTGTATACCAAGTATGAGAAGTGTGAATTTTTGTTGAAGGAGGTTGCTTTTCTAGGTCATGTGGTGTCGGGTGATGGTATTAAGATGGATCCTAAGAAGATGGATATGATTAGAAATTGGCCTAGACCATTGACTCCATCAGACATTATGAGCTTCTTGGGCTTAGTGGGTTATTATCGGGGGTTTGTGAATAGGTTATCTTCTATTGCTTCTCCTACGGCCAAGTTGACCCAAAAGAAGTCTAAGTTTGTGTGGATCGAAGAATGTGAAGAGAGCTTCCTAACCTTGAAAGATAAACTTATGTCTATTCCTATTTTGTCTCTACCAAAAAGGTTGGAAGGGTTTGTTGTGTATTATGATGCCTCCCAGATGGGTTTGGGTTTTGTGTTGATGCAAAATGGTAAGGTAATAGCCTATGCTTCTAAACAACTCTAAATACATAAAAAGAATTATCCTACCCATGATCTTGAATTGTCCGTCGTGGTATTTCCTTTGAAAATTTGGCATTGTTATTTGTATGGAGTGCATGATGATGTGTTTACCGATCATAAGAGTCCCCAATATGTGTTCACTCAAAAGGATCTCAAGTTGAGGCAACGAAGGTGGTTAGAGCTTCTTAAGGATTCTAATATGTGTTCATTATCATCCCGGTAAGGCTAATATTGTGGCGGATGCTTTGAGTAGGGNCTTTGAGTAGGGTGTCTATGGGTAGCCTAGCTCATGTTGATAGTGGGGGCAAAGAGGCGGCTAGAGAGGTCCATCGGTTGGCTAGGTTGGGGGTTAGATTGGAAGAGGTTGATAATGATGGTATTGTGGTTATTGATGGTTCAAATCTTCCTTGGTTGATGAGGTAAAAGCAAAGAAAGATCTTGACCCCTTGTTAGAATTGAAGGCCTTGGTGAGAAAGGGCAAGGTGGAGGTTTTCTTCCAAGGGGGAGATAGTGCCCTTAGATACCAAGGTAGGTTATGTGTTCCTTGTGTTGATGATTTGAGAACAAAGATTCTTGATGAGGCTCATAATTCTTCTTATTCTATTCACCTCGGCTCTACCAAGATGTATAGAGATTTGAGGGATGTGTTTTAGTGGGGTGGTATGAAGAAAGACATTGCTAAATTTATATTCGGTTGTCATAATTGCCAACAAGTCAAGGCCAAACACCAAAGGCCAAGTGGCCTAACCCAAGATATAGAGATTCCTACTTGGAAGTAGGAGGAAATTAACATGGATTTTGTGGTTGGGTTGCCTAAGACTAGAAACGGTTTGATTCTATTTGGGTTGTGGTTGATAGAATGACAAAGTCAGCTCATTTCGCACTAATTAAGACTACTTATGAGGATGAAGAGCATGCTAAGTTGTACGTTCAGGAGTTAGTTAGATTGCATGGCATGCCCTTGTCTATCATATCGAATCGTGGTTCTCAATTCACTTCACACTTTTGAAGGTCCTTCCAAAGAGGTCTTGGTACAAAGGTTAAGCTTAGTATGCCTTTTCACCCTCCAAAGGATGGCAAAGCTAAAAGAACTATGCAAACTCTTGAGGACATGCTTAGAGCTTGTGTTTTAGAGTTTAAGGGTAATTGGGATGATCATCTTCCATTGATTGAGTTTGCTTATCATTCTAGCATTAGTGTGGCTCCTTTTGAGGCAATTTATGGTGGATATTGTAGATCACCAGTTAGGTGATTTAAAGTGGGAAAAATGGCTTTGTGAGGTCCTGATCTGGTCTTGGAGGCTATGGATAAGGTAAGGTTGATTATACAAAGGTTGAAAACAGCCCAAAATCCTCAAAATCCTCAAAGTCCTCCAAAGTCCTATGTTGATGTGAGTAGATGGGAGCTATCTTATGAATAGGATCTTCAAACCCTACCTTGATTTGTTTGTTATGGTCTTCATTGATGATATTTTGATTTATTCACATAGTGAGAGGAAGCATAAAAGTTGGTGATTGGGTCAATTTGAAGGTCTAATCCATGAAGGGAGTGGTTTGTTTTGGTAAAAAAGGTAAATTGTGTCCAAGATATGTAGGTCCTTATAGGGTGTTGAGAAGGATTAGTAAGGTATCCTATGAGTTAAAGTTGCCTAGTGAAATGGATTTGGTTCATCTGGTCTTTCATGTATCCATGTTGAGAAAATATGTGGGTGATCTGAATGCCATTGTTCCATTGGATATTGTGGGGGTTGTTGAATATAACTTGACTTATGAAGAAGTTCTAGTAGAGATCATGGATAGACTAGTGAAGAGGATGAGCAACATAGATGTGGCTTTCGTTAAGGTCCTTTGGAGGAATCAACAAGTCAAAAGTGCTATATGGGAGGCCGAAGCGGACATGCAAAAGCAATATCCTTATCTCATCCATTCTATTCAAACCTAAGGTACTAATTCTAAGACCCCTATGTGATTTCAAGTCTTATTTTCAGCCCCTATATTATTTGCATGCCTTTATGTTTATATTGATAAGTTCATAATGATTCTTGACACTTATGTTGAGATTTTCAAAATGGTGTTTAAGTGTATTGTTGCATTCTAGTTGGGGTTGATTTTTTCAGGATTACTCTTTTTATATACGTTCTTTGACATTCAAGGATGAATGTTTCCAAGGGGGAGATATTGAAACGACCCCAAAAAGTGCCCGAAAATGTGCCTCAAAAGTGCCCGAAATCGTAATTTTCATATATCTCAAAATTCATTCATGATATAGAAAAACCAACATCATATTCTTCATCAGGGAAAAAATTGAGTGGGGAATGGGTCTAACCCTGATTTCAGAGTAACCGTATCAAAATTTCAATTTCCCAAAATTCAATTTCCATTATCGATCTGCATTAGTATCGCAACGCGCAGCCATCGAAGACCTATGTAAAAATGATCTCTGTGTTAGGTCCACGTCATGGACCAGGCACAGACCTACATTATTTTGCTTACAGTTTTCTTAAATGGTCCAAGGCTTTTGTATTGTGGGCCTAAATCTTCCTATGCATAACAATACGTATACTTAGCTATATTTCACCTTCATATCATACAAGACATGCCCCAATACCCTCCTAAGCACTTAGACAAATATTTTACTCAAAATCAAGTGTTCCAAACTCATTCTGGATCTTAAGGATTTTACTCAAGCTTCAAGTCTCCATTAGATTCTTCATCAATAAATGCTCCAAAGCTAAGGTATGTGGGTTTCAACCATTGGGTTTTTCACCCATAGTGCCCAAGATTCCTTTTTACATAAAACTCATATTTCTAAGTTCATTTACTTATAGGTCTCACTTACTATGTATTTGACTATGAACTATGTTTCAGTTTTGTAAAAGTGTGACTTTTTAATCATGTTTTGAGCTATGAATCTTTGATCTATCTTAAGATTTGATGAAGGGTTTCAATATTTATTGCTTGAGGGTACAACCAAGTGTTGATGGGTCATTTTACATCGAATTTACTTGCATGATTTCACTCTTGAATTGCATGGTTTTTTACTAGCTTTACACACCCACCAAGTGTTTGATAAAATGCCTGGTTAATGCTTCTTGAGTTGTTGAAGGCCTAATGCATGATATATTAGCTAAGTGACTTTATGATGATGAAAGAGATGTATTAAAATGACCCATAAAGTGCCCAAAAATGTGCCTCGGAAGTGCCCGAATTCGTAATTTCCATATATGTCAAAATCCGCACGTGATTTTGAAAATCTGACTTCATATTCTTGATCAAATGCAAAATTTAGTGGGTAAAAGGGTCTAACCTTGATTTTAAAGCAACCGAATCACAATTTTAATTTTCAAAGTGAGCATATTCTAGTGAGCATGCGCGCCCTTGGCGTGTCGCGGCGAGGGCGTGCCAGTGTGTATTTTGTGCCTAGTTGTTTATCTCGATCCAAGCCTTTTAGGTCTTGGGCCTAAGCCTTCCCATACGTGAAAATACCTATACTTAGCTATGTTTTACCTTCATAACATTTAAGAAATTCCCAAATACCATCTCAAACACTAAGACATTATTTTACATCAAAATTCAAGTCCCAAACGCTTAATTTAGATCTAAGAATTTCACTCAAGCTTCAAGTCTCCATCTCCAATCTTCATTAAGTGACTTTCCAAAGTAAAGGTATGTGGATTTCAACCAATGGGTCCTATCACCAATGGTGGCCAAGATTCCTTTTTACCTAAATTGCATGATTTAAAGTTGATTTACTGATGGGTCTAACTTATTATGAATTTCACCACCCACTATGTTAGGGTTTCATGAAATTGTGATTGTTTTAGCATATTTTGAGCTATGAATCTAAAATATATTATGAGATTTGATTAAGGGTTAGTATGTATTTTTCTTAAGGGTGTTACCAAGTATCTATTCATCGCTTTACATTGAATTTTGTAGCATGAATCCACTCTTGAATTGCATGGTTTTACACTAGCTCTACACATCAACCAAGTGTTTGTAAAATGTCCGGTTATGGTTTTCTTGAAAAATTGAAGGTTCAATGTATGTGTTATTAGTTGAATGACTTTATGATGATAAAAGGAATGTATGTATATGATATTCTCCTATATAGTGTCGTAAATTAACCATGACTAACTTGGGAGGGTTAAGAGTCCTAGTGACCATGTCCAGGGGTTTGTACCTTTATAACCATGTTAAGGGGTTTGTACCTCAATCACCTGGGGTGATAGGGTGTGACGAGCCACCAACCTATCAAGGGCTTTATACTTTGATAACCGAGATAAAGGGTTTGTACCGCAATCACCATGGGTGGTAGGGTGAGATGATCCACCAACAAATCAAAGATTTTTTACCTTGATAAATTATGAAATCTATAATGATGGTCTCTTCTTGCATATTTATTATGTTCTATGTAAGCATGATTTACTTCAAGCATCTTCCATGCATACCATATTGTTATATACCACTCATTGCCTACGCTTATGCATTTCGATTATATTGCTTATCTCTTGTTGCATTACATCCTACATACTTAGTATATTCAAATGTACTAACATATACTTTAAGCCTACATGATGTTATCATGTAGGAACTAGAGCTCCATTTGACCAACATCCTCCTCCACGTGTCTAGTAGTATCTATTCAAGCTAGTTGGTGAGTCCTCCATTCCGGGGACAATGTCTTTGATCTTTTGCTATGTATTAAGACTTTCTCTTTCTTTGATGTATGTTGACTGTGAAGATGAGCCAGGTTGCTTGTCTTGGTCCCCACTAAGTATCTATGTAGTAGAGGTGTCGTAGGACATGATGTGTAATTATGCTATGAGCCTTGACTCCCTTGTCTCTTGATTTTTATATTATGAAGGTTCTCTCTTAGTCTCTTTGCCCTTCTTTCCATTCTTTCAACGCTATTTAATTTCTTTCGCGACCAAGGATGTGTAATGATATGGTAAGAGGCTTGTTTGGGATTCCTTTGGGTTCCTCATTCGTCGATCATGACTAGACCCTAGGTTCGGGTCATGACAAACATGGTATCAGAGCACTAGGTTATTTGTGGTCCTTAGAGTCTAACATACCGCATCGATTAGAGTCTCAATCATGGTTGTAAAGTGCGCCATGACTATGAATAGGAGGCTATGAGGTGTTCTAGGAAATATTTCACTTCTTTATGATCTATGTGTGTGATAGAGTTAGGTCCCCTAGGGCTTATTGCTAATCCCTAACTGTTACATTTCAGGATATGTCTCAAGCTACTTAGGGAAGCAATATATCAAATGCGGAAATTCATAATGCTCTATAGGTATTGGCCAAAGCGGTGATAAAATCGATGACTCAACTCAATCAACAAGTGAGTGCTCCCTAGACTTGTAATGGTAAGAGAAGGGGTAGTGAGGCCAAGAGGGCCCATTTTGAAGGAAAGTGCCAAAGTCCCAAAAATAAAGGTGATGCTATGTGTTCAACATGTAGCAAGGTTCATAGAGGCCCATGATTGAGGGACACCAATGCTTGTTTTAGTTGTGGTAAAGTGGGACATAAGAGGAAGGATTTCCCTCACAAACACAATAAAAGTAAAAAAGGTGATGGTGGGATAACTAAACCCAAGTGTCAAAGGTGTGGAAAGAACCATGGTGGACCATGCTTGAGGAAGACCAATACTTGTTATGGATGTAGTGAAGTGGGTCACAAGCTAGTTAACCGTCCATATGCTTGAAGGAGGTGTATAGGTGGTCAACCTTAAGATCAAGGTGGTCATGTTGATCAAGGGGATCAAGAAGGGGATGAGGTGCTCGATGTTATTAGCATTATATTGAAGTTTTCTTTGACTTTGTTGTGCATACATTGACGAGTCTGGTGTGCCACTATTTCTTTCATTATTCTTTTTTGTTACTAGTGGGCTTCTTATTTGTCTCGAGTTGTTATGTGAACCTTTGGTGTCTATGATTGATGGTCATGCTCCAATAAGAAAGCGACCGCTATCAGTAATTAACCTAACCTAGGTTAGGGTCGAATCCATAGGGAATACAGGGCTTGACTATAAGATTTCACTATTAATTATTCCTAGTATCTATAACTACAATCTCTAGATGGGTGTAGCATGCCAACTAACCATTATTATTGTCCCTGTCAACCTCCCTTGGTCAAGTTTGGTCGATTAAACGGGAACACATCAAACGAATCCTATCATCTATTTCCCTTTTCCTACGCATCACTACCTTGATTAGGATCATGATAGTAGGCATGGTTTTATATTGACCATCACCAAACAACATTAATCATGAAGGAAAATAGATAATACATGCAAAACACCAATAATAAATATGCACAAAACCTAGGTCATCTCAAGTCAACTACCCATGGTTCCCACAACCCAAGTTATGGGTGCTTAGCTACTCATGGCAAAGATAAAACACACAAAAATGCAAATAATAGACATATCTGAGAGTTTCACCAATAACAATAAAGCAGATAGGCATCACAAGTTGCAAACCCATAAGCTTGATTGACCAACAATGAGTACAAGGAAAGATTTGCTATTCCCAAAATGAGTTTTCCCAAAGAAGACACTAATCTACTCTAAAACCTAAGAAAAACTTCAAAATACATTGGAGTAAACTCAACAGTTTAAACACTCTAAAAAAAACCTAACTTAAACTATTTATAGTATTTACAAAAAAACCATAGAAATGAAGTAGAAAAGACAGCTGGCATCTGATAAATTTTGTAGTGACAACTCGTAGGTTGGCCTACAAGTCATACTTGGGGTCTCGTATCAGGTACTTGGCATCTTGGACTGAACTAATATGACTCATAGGTACGAGTTGATACTCAAGCTATGACTCGTTTGTTGGTCTCATAGTCTTGGTCTTCAGTTTTTGGTCCAACATTTTGGCTCTCTGATTCTTGCTACAAGTCCACCTATATGAGTCATAGTATGTCTTACAATTCGTAGACTGGGGCTCGTAGGGGTGACCTTCACTTGGACTATTTCTGCCTTTTGGTCTCTGATTCTTGCTATGACATGTAGTGTGAGCTGCAACTCGTAAGAAGGCTCATATGGCCTATGCTTCGGCAAAAAATCTGTAACTTTTCTTCAAAATTATGCCAACCTAACTTTTCTGTAAGATTAACACAAAACACACATAAAAACACTAAAAAGTCACTTTAAGAACTCACAAAAACCTTTGTTTCAGGCCTCAACTGTGTTGTAATTTGACAGCATATCAGCACCGTCAACTTAGAATTGTTGCTTGTCCTCAAGTGAAGACTCAATCTACGTAGACAAAGAGAAATACATAACAACTATATCAATGTAATATATAACGACTAATTTGATTCAGGTACCCAACTACTACTTTCAAACTAGAGTTGGAAAGTTATTGAGCAAACAAGAACATCATGAGGTACCTGACAATCCAATATTGATAAGCTAAGGAGTATTAACCTTCCACATTCACTGGCATAGGCATATGCTACTCAAGTAGTGCAAATGCCCTCACTAGAAAGAAATCCCTTATACTCATTATAGAACATGTAGAAATCAAGGACTGATGAAACATTCTCACTCTCACAATTGAAATTCATGCATAATGACTAATACCATAAGCTTGCCCTTATACTAATTTTTTTAGCTTGGCAATAAAGTGGAGTTGGATCACTTTAGGACTTAAAGGCTTGTAACATAGGCCTAAGGTGCTTTGGTGTGGCATTTTGGACAAGTAGTGACTAAAAGCTATCCTTGAATCATGTTTACCAACACTTTTTTCTTTCATAATCCAACCATTTTTTCATCAATCCCTCCTTTTTCACTTACTTTGAACTTTTCTCGAGTACTTTCTTTCTCCTTTTCTGCTTTGCCTTGATTTCAAACTCATTTTCTCCACTTTTTCTCAATTAAAGGCACTTTTCTTCTTTTCCTTCACTTGGTTCATGCTTTTTCATTTCTTTCTTGATTTTCCAACTAACCACCTTAACCTTATCACTTTTACTTTACCACAATAAGGGTCACCCTCAACTTAGGCTTTTAGCCATATATGAAGTACACAATATCTATGACTCAAACCAGGGTCGCCAACTGTAGCCACCCTCAACTTAGGCCTTTGGCCTCAATCAAGGTTCACATGTTCAACGATAGACCAGGGCCAATATCAAGGTATTTCATTAGACAAGGTTAAGCTAGCAAGGTATCAATAAAGAATGAGTACATGATAATCTCAAAAATTTGGAAAACAGGGATTCTCTCACTAAACTGGTGGGTTATTTTTGGCTAAAAGTGGTTTCAATCAAAGAACAAAGGCCTAAGATCCTTTCCATATACACCACATCACCAAACAAACTTTAGAGTAACAAGGCAAGTTCTGAGTCCATACAATATGCATGAATGCAAAAAAATAGGCTCAAAACAAATATGGCAATTGCATCCATAGTTAAGTATAGACTCATAGGTCATGCTTTCAGTCTCAACTTACCTTCACAATATCAGAACAACATTGCCAGATACTAACAAATATATGAATGAATCAATACTCACAACCTCAAAAATTTTGAGGGTACCCAATTTTTTTCGAAACATTGAAAAACAACCCTAACAATAATGTATATGCCAAAGATTATTACTACTATGAATTTACTCGTTATCTATACTACCTAAACATGCCAGTTCAACCAAAAATTAAACATCCACAAGGAAAAAGAAACATGGCAAGAAAATTTTGGGATCAAAAATAGGGGAAGTTATAGACGTGAGGTTACTCAGACTTCACCTTAATCCATAACTTCCACCACCCCACCAAAAATGATACTTTAACCTCAAAGCAAAGACAAAAACAAAAAGTTTCAAGGGGCATACCTTGGGTTGCCTCAGGAAGTGCCTAGTTTAATGTCGCAGCACAATAAGAAGCTTTTGCATTCATGCCTCTTCAAGGTCCCAATCTTCCACTGTTTTTACCTCTGCCAAGTCACCTAGATACAGTTTTACCCTTTGTCCATTGACTTTGAAAGCTTTGCCATCCCTACTCTTTCAGTCGATACTACTATGGTTAAAAACGTGCAAAGCTTAGAAAGGCCCTATCCATTTATATTTGAGTTTTCCAGGAAACCACCTTATCCTTGAGTTGTAAAGCAACACTATGTCTCCCAGAGCAAACTGGCGATTGATTTTGCTGAACCTTTATTCATTGTTTATACAAGGTGGAGCTCTCATAAGCCCACAGTCTGAACTCATCAAGTTCATTTACTTGCATTAACCTAGAGGTTGTAGCTTCATGCCAATCTAGATTCAGTTTCTTCAATGCTTACAATGCTTTGTGTTCAGGTTCAACCAACAAGTGGCAGGCCTTTCCAAATACCAATTGATAAAGAGACATTTCGATGGGAGTTTTGGAGACAGTCCGGTAGGCCCATAAAGCATCATCCAACCTCCTTGACTAATCAGTATGATGCACATTCACTGTTTTAGATAAGATTTGCTTTATTTCCCTATTTGATACTTCCACTTGCCCACTAGTTTGGGGATAATATGGGGTTGCCACATGGTGCTTCACATCATATCTTTCAAGAAGAGCTTTGAACAGTCTGTTTCAAAAATAAGAACCTCCATCAAGATGCCACACAGTGCTTCACACCATATTATTCAAAGAGGGCTTTGAACAGTCAATTGTAGAAATAAGAACCTCCATCACTAATAATTGCCCGAGGTGCACCGAACCTCGAGAAAATACTCTTTAGGAGAAATCCTGTAACACTCTTACCCTTATTGTTCAATAGAGCTACGACCTCCACCCACTTGGAGACATAATCAACTGCAACCAGAATATACTTGTTACCATGCGAGCTAACAAATGGTCCCATAAAATCAATGCCCCAAACATCGAATAGTTCGATGACCACCAGAATATACTTGTTACCATGTGAGCTAACAAATGGTCCCATAAAATCAATGTCCCAAACATCGAATAGTTCGATGACCAAAATAGAATTTAGGGGAAGTTTGTGCCTTTGCAAAACTCCATACTCTCTTTAACATCTATCACACAACTTTACATAATCATGTACATCTTGATGAATAGATGGCCAATAGTAGCCATACTGCAACACCTTGTAAGCAGTTCTGGCTCCACTGTGATGGTCATCCACCAATGAAGAGTGACATGCTTCAAGAATGCTCATCACCTCTACTTCTGGGACATATCTAAGGATGATCCCATTAGTACAGATGCAAAAAAAATATGGCTCATCCCAAAGGAACTTCTTTACATCATGCATAACTTGCGAAGTTAATGGGTGTTTAAATTAGGGGGCACTATATCACTCACCAAATAGTTGGCATAGTCTGCAAACCAAGATATAAGATTATGTGATGCTGTTAGAACTCTTTCATCAGGGAATGAGTCATTTATGTACACCCTATCATCAAATTTTACCATAGCCTCATCTTCCAATCTAGAAAGGTGATCAACCACCTGGTTTTCTAACCCTTTTCTATCAATCACATCAAAATTGAATTCCTGCAAGAGAAGTACCCACCTAATCAATCTTGGCTTTTCGTTTTCTAACCCTTTTCTATCAATCACATCAAAATTGAATTCCTACAAGATAAGTACCTACTTAAGCAATCTTGGCTTTGCATCATTCTTTGCCATTAGATATTTGAGTATTGCATGGTCTATGTGCATAATTACTTTAGCTCCCAACAAGTACGAACAAAAATTTTCAAATGCAAACACCAATGCAAGCAAATCTTGCTTAGTCAAAGTGTAATTATTTTGAGCCACATTCAGTGCTTTACTAGTATAATAGATTGGGTGTAAGACTCTCTCTTCATTGACCCAACACCACGCCCAGTGCCACTCCACTCGCATCACATATTAGTTCAAATAGTTATGACTAATCTAGAACTACATAATGGGTGCTATAGTTTGCCTTCTTTTCAATTCTTTGAAGGCGTGCATGGATGCATCATCAAATATAAACATGGCACCTTTTTCTGGCAACTTACACAAGGGTTGTAAAATCTTGGAGAAATCCTTTATGAAAGGTTGTAAAATCTTGGAGGAATCCTTTATGAAATGACGGTAAAATTTGGCATGGCCTCAGAAACTTCTGATGCCTTTTACTGAGATTGGTGGTGGTAATTTTTCTATCATCTCAATTTTTACTTTATCCACCTTAATTCCCTTACCCAAAATTCTATGACCAAGCACGATGCCCTCTTTGACCATAAAATGACATTTCTCCCAGTTTAGCACCAAGTGACTCTTAACACATCTCTACAACACATCACATTAATGCAAAAGACATTTTTTGAAAGACTGGCCAATGACACCAAAGTCATCCATGAATACCTCAATAGTGCTTTCAACCATGTTTGAAAAGATAAACATCATGTATCTCTGAAATATGGTTGGAGCATGGCAAAGTCTGAAGAGCATTCTCTTAAATCCATGTGGTTGGATATGTGAACGTTATCTTCTCCTGATCCTCAGGCACAATAACAATTTGTTTGTACCCTAAGTACCCATCAAGGAAACACTACCATCCCTTTTCTGCCAGTATGTCAAGCATCTAATCCATGAAGGGCATAAGAGAGAGATCCTTATTAGTAGAAGCGTTTAATTTTCTATAATCCATACAAACTCTACATTCGGTGACTGGTCTCATGGGGATTAACTCGTTCTTTGCATTAGGCACCACTATGATACCTTCTTTCTTTGGAACACACTGCACTGGACTCACTCACTCACTATCAGCAATCGGGTAAGCCACTGATGATCTCTTTCCTCCGAACCTCTTGTATTGGGGGTTAAACTTCCTTTGATTCTCAATAATCTGTCTGTAATCTTTGACTAACTGAATCTTATGAGAGCGTATCGTAGGGGGAATACCCATGATGTCTGTAATTGTCCATCCAATTGCTCTCCTTTACTGCTTGAGAAATAAGACTAGGGCTTCTGTTTGAGCTTTGCTTAAATCTGCTGCGATGATGGCAGATAATATACTATTCTCTCTCAAGTAGGCATATTTAAGATGGTTAGTAATGCCTTTAACTCTAACTCTGGTTGCACTTCTACAGAAGGCTTTATAGGTGGTGTCTCACTATTGCATAAATCCAACTCCAACCTTGCTTGCCGCTTTGGCCCAAATGACACTCCAATAACATTTACTGTTTTCTCATAATCAAGAATGTTCTCACCCTCAAAGTTCATCAACACTGTTGCTAAAGGATCAACACCAAACCTCAATTTTATAGGAATTTAGGCTTCATCATTCTTATCAGATCAAATCATTGAGATGACTTAGGACTCCAAACTCTTCTCTTCTTGCTGACCCACTTGAAACACCACTGCCTCCTCGCCAGCCTGAAATTGAGTAGACTCTTCTCCATATCCACTAATGCTCATCCTGTGGCTAAGAAAGGTCTTCCCAAAATGATTAGAACTGTAAAATCAACCTCATAGTCAAGTATAACAAAATCTACAGGAAATATAAATTTATCTACCTTTACCAACATATCATACAAAATCCCCAACAATTGCATCTTTGTAGGGACAAGGATTCCCAAACCAAGCTTTCTGAATATGGAGAGAGGCATTAAATTTATGCTAACTCCGAAATTAATAGTGTTTTGGCAAATGCTAATTCTCCTAGAGTGCATGGTTTGGTGAATGCACCCAGGGCTTTACGCTTTTGTACCAATGACTTTGTAGTGATGGCACTATAGCATTGAACATCTCTAGAGAGGCTGGACTCACTTTTAGCTTCTTTTTTACTAGATCCTTCATCCATCTGGCATGTCCTGGAATCCTTTCAAGGGCGTCTAATAAAGAAAGGTCTACTAATAATTTTTTAAGAATTTCCAAAAATTGTTCAAACTTACCTTCCTCCTTTCTCTTTCCAAGCCTTTGAGGAAAAGAAGGAGGGGGCCTAGGAAAGGTTTTATACTTCTTGGATTGCTCTTCTGCGTTGCATGCTTAGTTTCCTTTATTCATTCTCTTCTTGTGGTTCTCATTCTTATACTTCTTGGATTGCTCTTCTGTGTTGCTTGCTTAGGTTCTTTCATTTATTCTCTTCTTATAGTCCCCATTCTTCACCTTTTGCATAGAGGGATCTATTGTGCTCCTACCACTCCGAGTCATCATCGCCATGTAATGCCCTTTATTTTTAGGATTCTGAACTGCATTGCTTGGTGGGGTGCCCTTTTGGTGTTGGTTCAATTGTGAAGACACTTGCCCAAACTATTGTTCAAGTTGCTTAATTGCCATTGAATAAGACTTTATCTTTTGATTGATATTAGAGATATCTGCTTTCATTCCCTTTAGGGTCTCATCTTGACGGTCTGCTTGCTTCAATAACTTTTTAAACATATCTTCGATCCTAGAATTACTTGATTTGGAATCACGATTGTGCGATGGCACATAAGGACTTCTTCTGTAGCCTTTTTTTCTTCCCCATTTTGCATCTGGAACTTTCTCTCTCACAAAATATCCACCACTATTATCTCTATACATCTCATCACAGTTGAAGTTTCGACTTTGATTCCCGGAACCTTACCACTAATAGTCCGAATTGCACCCTTGAGAGTTGTTTCAGAAATCCACTGCTTGGTTTCTTACATTATAGGCATCCTCATAAAAGAATTGATCATCATATAAAGGAGTAATTAGAGGTTGGTGAGCTATTTCTTTCATACTAGCTTGGTTTTGCTTCAAAACCAAATCCATGCTCGTACGGAGTTAAGCAAGTTTCTCCATAATCTCTTCATTAACTTTTGCTTGCTCACTATTTGTGGTAACCGCATAAGAACTCTTTGTGTTACCACACCTACTCTAACCCGATGCTCTATTTTTCTTCACCATCTGCTCCATTCTAAACTCTACATTCGGTGACTGGTCTTACCACACCTACTCTAACCCGATGCTCTATTTTTCTTCACCATCTGCTCCATTCTTTCTGCCACTAACTCAAATGGTTGATCAAGAAAAACACCTCCCATAATTGTGTTGGCGCAAGCTTTGCTATTATCATCAAGTGCTCTATAGAATATCTTGACTAAAGCATCATCAACCATTTTGTGGTCAGGGATTATCCTCAAGCATTTAGTGGATCTCTCCCATGTAGTTCTAATAGAGTCTTTAGGTAATTGCTCAATGTTATTAATTTAGTCCTTAAGCTTCATTTTCTTCGACCTTAGGAAATATCTTTGTAGGAACACCCTCTGCAGCTCAGCCCAATTCGTCATGGTACCCGAAGGAAGTTTACATAACCATATTGCTGTATTGCCAGTCAGGGACAATGGGAACACCCGTAATCCAACAATGTCAATAGAGATAAAAGTGTCCCTATGACACTTTTGCACATGAAGATGACATTTTAGAGATGACAGTGGGGATCCTTTGACGGTAACTCGGTAAATAGGCCATGATTTTGGATCATCTAGAGCAATCCACTAGATACCATGACCTTAGCATCTGCCAGTAGAGAGGGTAGTACTATAGAATTGTTGAAATTTATTGCTATAGGGTTTAACCGATATTGAATCTAGTTGTAAGCATTTGCATTAAAATCTCTAAGCTGTGGCTGGTTAACCTTTGGTGGTGGATTCTCCTCTCTTCTAAAGTCTTTCTCATTTGCATGTATATCCTCCTCAACCTCAATATCTCCATTCACTTGAGCCATCCTTCTTGGTAGTCGATGGATCTCCAAATTTAGTGGGGCTATTGTTGTGATTTAAAGAACAACTTAAAATGAACACTAATTAAAATTCGTGAAAATACTCAATTTTGGGAACAACTTGGGAATTTGTGTACCCCAACGTTCATTGACTCGATTACCCTAGGTACCATAACTATGATTAGTGAATCGCATGCATGACAGTAACTTAAGTTCTTCTAGCCCTCTTGTGAAGGTGAAGGTCAAATTTCACCATGGTACTTGGTTGGCTACTATGGCGTGCCAACTAACCTTTACCTATTGTCCTAGTTAACCTCCCCTTCATCTGGTTTGGTCGATTAGATGGGAACACATCAACCAAATCCTATCATCTACTTTCCTTTTTGTATTCGTCACTATCTTGGTCGGGACCATGATAGTAGACAAGGTTTGATGTTAGCCACGACCAAATAACATTAATCATGGAGGGAAATAGATTATACATGCAAAACCCTAATCGTAAATATGCACAAAACCTAGGTCATCTGAAGTCAACTACCCATGGTTCCCATAACCCCAAGTTGTGGGTGCTTAACTACTCATGGCAAAGATAAAACACACAAAAGGGCAAATAATAGACATAGTTGAGAGTTTCACCAATAACAATGGAGGAGATAGGCACTAGAAGTTGCAAACCCACAAGCTTGATTGATCAATAATGAGTATAAGGCAAGATTTTCAATTACCAAAATGTGTTTTCCCAAAGAAAACATTAATCTACTCTAAAACCTAAGAAAAACTTAAAAAATATATTGGAGGAAAGACTACTGTTTGACTCTCTAAAAAAAGTCTAACTTAAACTATTTATAGTATTTACAAAACAACCCTAGAAATCAAGTAGCAAAGACAGTTGGCATCTGATAAATTTCATAGTTATGACTCATAGGTTGGTTTAAGAGTCGTATTCAGGGTCTTTTATCAGGTTCTTAGCATCTTAGACTGAACTGGTATGAGCCATAGGTATGAGTCATTAGTCAAGCTATGACTCATATATTGGTCTCATAGTCTTGGTCTTTAATTTTTGGCCCATCATTTTGGCTCTTTAATTCTTGCTATGAGTCCACCTATACGAGTTGTAGTGTGTCTTACGACTCGTAGGCTAGGGCTCGTAAGGGTAACCTTCACTTGGCAGATTTCTAATTTTTAGTCTCTGATTCCTGCTATGACACCACCCTATGACACTTACCGTGAGCTACGACTCGTAGGAAGGCTCGTATGGCCTATGCTTCAGCAAAAAATTTGTAACTTTTCTTCAAAATCATTCCAACCTAACTTTTTTGCATTATTAACATAAAAACATATAAAAATGCTAAAAAGTCGCTTTAAGAACTCTGAAAATCCTTTGTTTCAGGCCTCAAATGTGTTGTAATTTGACAGCTCATCACTCTATCCTTTTTTTGAGTATATTATTGCAAGAATGTTCATAAGTATTGTTCTGTGTTCATATTGCATTTGGTATTTCCTTGTGGCTTGTTGAAGTTGAGGTGGAGGTTTTGATGTCAAACTAGGGACAGATTAGTTGCATGCATATTATGTCCCCATGGAAAGTAGAACTTGTAAAGTTAGATTCTAAGTCCCTACTAAACCCATCTATGTGTGGGAGATTGGCTAGTGGTAGCAAAGGAGATAGATCCATTTCTTGAACTATGGTACACTTGATCTCGAAGGGTTGTGTTCTTCATCTTGTGTGAGTTAGTGGTGTTGAACCTGAGTTATTTATATTAAGCTATTTTGGTGGTAGATGAGTCTTTGTGTCCTTATTGACATTCTTCAATTTTGAATAGTGTTTTTAGTTTGGCTAGTGCACCGATTATGACTATAAATCTCATCAATAGGGTCTTTAAATCCTGCGTTGTTAAGCTTGAGAGGGTCTTTGGTGGTGAAATGTTAGCTTGCCTCGGGGAGTGAGGAGAAACATGTGAGTTATTTGAGGGTAGTACTACAAAATTTAAGGAAGGAGGTTGGGTGCTAAATAGGAGAAATAGGAAGTTTTGGTTATAATAGGTTGCCTTCCTAGGTTGTGTTATGCCGGGTGATAGCATTAAGGTGGACCCTAATAAAATGAAGGTGATTAGAGATTAGCCTAGACCTTTGACTCTATCAGATATTAGGGGTGTCTTTGACTTAGCGAGTATTACTGGAGGTCTGTGGATAGATTTTCTTCTATTGTTTCTCCTATGACTTAGTTGACCCCAAGTAAGGCTAATTTGAGTGGCCCGATGAGTGTGAGTAGAGTTTCTAAAACCTTGAAGGTTAAGTTTGTGTCCGCTCCTATCTTGGCTCTACCAAAAGGGTTGGAAGGGTTGTTGTGTATTGTTATGCCTCAAGAATTGGTTTGTGCTATGGTTTGACACTAAATAGTATGGCGATAGCCTATGCTTCTAGACAACTCAAGGTGCTTGGAAAGGATTACCCTACCCATGATCTTGAATTGGCCGCTATGGCATTTGCTTCAAGATTTTGGTGTCATTGTTGGTATGGCATGCCTGTGGATGTGTTATCGATCTTAGTAGTCTCCAATGTGTGTTCATTCATAAGATCTTAATTTGAGGCAAAGAAGGTGGTTAGAACTTCTAAAGGATTATGACATAAGAGTGCATTATCATCCCGGTAAGGCAAATATGGTGGCCGAGTTCATATTGATAGTGGTGGTAAAGAGGTGGCTAGGGAGGTCCATCAGTTGGTTAGATTGGGGGTTAGGTTAGAAGAGGTTGATAATGGTGGTGTTGTTGTTGTTGATGTCTCTAAATCTTCACTCCGTAAAGAGGTGGCTAGGGAGGTCCATCAGTTGGTTAGATTGGGGGTTAGGTTAGAAGAGGTTGATAATGATGGTATTGTGGTTGCTGATGGTTCAAAATCTTCCTTGGTTGATAAGGTAAAATCAAAGCAAGATCTTGACCCCCTCTTTATTAGAATTAAAGGCATTGGTGAGGGATAACAAAGTGGAGGTTTTCTCCCAAGGGGTAGATGGTGCCCTTAGGTATGAAAGTAGGTTATGTATGCCTTGTATTGATGGCTTAAGAGAAAAGATCCTTGGTGAGACCCATAATTCTTCTTATTCTATTCACCCTGGTTCTTCTAAAATGTATAGAGATTTGAGGGGTGTGTATTGGTGGGGAGTTATGAAGAGGGACATTGCCAAACTTGTATCCAATTTTCATAGTTGCCAACAAGTCAAAGCCGAATATCAAAGGTCAGGTGGCCTAGCCCAACATATAGATATTCCAATTTGGAAGCGGGAAGAAGTTAATATGGATTTGGTGGTTGGATTTCCAAACACTAGAAAGGGTTTTGGTTCCATTTGGGTTGAGGTTGATAGAATGATAAAATCAACCCATTTTCTATCGGTTAAGACTACAAATGTGGCTGAAGATTATGGTAGGTTGTACATCCATGAGTTGGTGAGGTTGTATAGGGTTTTCTTGTCTATCATATCGGATCATGATGCTCAATTTACTTCAAATTTTTGGAATTCCTTTCAAAGAGGTCTTGGTACAAAAGTTAAGCTTAGTACGACCTTTCACCTTCAAACGGATAGCCAAACCGAAAGAACTATCTGAACTCTTGAGGATATTCTTAGGGCTTGTGTATTACAATTGAGGGGTAGTTGGGATGTTCATCTTTCATTGATTGAGTTTTCATCTAATAATAGCTATCATTCTAGTATTAGTATGGATCTTTTTAAGGCCCTCTATAGTAGGCAATGTAGATCACCGGTTGGGTTGTTTGAGGTAGGAGGGATGGCTTTGATGGGTTCAGATCTGGTTATGGAGGCTCTTGAGAAGGTAAGGATGATTCAAGAAAGGTAAACCTATGCCAATGTGAGGAGGAGAGACCATGAATTTAAAGTTTGTTATTGGGTTGAAAGTGTCACCCATGAAGGGTGTCGTTCATTTTGGTAAGAAGGGTAAGTTAAGCCCAAGATATGTGGGTCCTTATAGGGTGATGAGGAGGATAGGAAGGTAGCTTCTTAATTGGAGTTGCCTAGTGAAATGTATTTGGTTCATCCGGTGTCTCACGTATCCATATTGAGGAAATATGTGGGTGGCCCTAATGCTATTGTCCCATTGGATGTTGTGGGTGTTGCTGAGGATAACTTGACTTATGAAGAGGTTTGGTTCAGATTTTGGATAGACAAGTGAAGAGGTTGAGGAACAAGGATGTGGCTTCCGTGAAGGCCCTTTGGATGAATCGTCAAGTCGAAAATGTCTCTCAGGGAACCGGAGTGGGCATGAAGAAGCAATATTCATATCTCTTTCATTCTATTCAAGCTTATGATAACATATTGAGTCCTTTTTTTGATTTTAAGTCTTGCATTTCAGCCTCTATGTCATTCATATGCATTCATGTTTAAGTTGGCAAGTTTCTGATGATTTTACACTTATGTTGAGATTTTGAAAATGGTGTTTTTAATGTCTTATTCTTCAGCCCCTATGTCATTTGCATGCATTCATGTTATTGTTGACAGTTTCATGATGATTTTGACACTTTTGTTAAAATTTTGAAAATGGTGGTTAAGTGTATTGTCTTAGTCTTGTTGGGGTTGATTTCTTCACAATTACCCTTATCATGTATGTTTATTTGACATTCAAGGATGAATGTTTCCAAAGGGGAGATATTGGAACGACCCCAAAAAATATTCGAAAATGTGCATTGGAAGTGCTCGGATTTGTAATTTCCATATATCTTAAAATCCATGCATGATTTCAAAAATTCAACTTCATATACTTGATCAGGGGGAAAATTGAGTGGGGAAAGGATCTAACCCCAATTTTAGAGTGACCGAATCACCATTTCAATTTTCCAAGTGAGCAAATTCCAGTGAGTAGGCGTGCCTCTTTCGCGACCCGGTTAACATGCACTAGTGGGTATTTTGTCCCCAGTTGTTTATCTTTGTCCAAGGTTTTTGGGTCTTGGGCCTAACCCTTCCCATGCATCAAAATACCTATACTTAGCCATATTTTACCTTCATATCATTTAAGATATTCCCAAATACTCTCTCAATACTTGGACAATATTTCACCTCAAAATTCAAGTCCCAAAAACTCAATTTGGATCTAAAGATTTCACTCAAGCTTCAAGTCTCCATCTCCAATCTTCATCAAGTGACTCTCCAAAGTCAAGTTATGTGGGCTTCAACCAATGAATCCTTTCACACATGGTGCCTAAGCTTCTTTTTTGCATGATTTAAAGTTAATTTACTCATAGGTCTTACTTATTATGAATTTCACTGCACACTATGTTGGGGTTTCATAAAAGTGTGATTGTTTTAGCATGTTTTGAAATATGAATCTAAAATCTATTATGAGTTTTGATCAAAGGTTTTGATGTATATTCCTTGAGGGTGTTACCAAGTATCTATTCATGGTTTTACACTGAATTTTCTAGCATGAATCCACTCTTGAATTGCATGGTTTTACACTAGCTTTACACACCTACCAAGTGTTTGATAAAATGTCCAGTTATGGTTTTCTTGAGGAATTGAACGCCCAATGCATGTCTTATGAGTTGAATGACTTTATGATAATGAAAGGAATATATGTATATGATATTCTCCTATATAGTGTTGGAAATTGACCATGCCTGACTCCGGGGGTTAAGAGCCCGGGTAACCATATTGAGGGGTTTGTACTTTGATAACCATATTGAGGGGTTTATACCTCAGTCACCAGGGATTATAGGGTGCGATGATCCACCAACCAATCAAGGAGTTTGTACCTTGATAACTTGGTCGAGAGGTTTGTTCCTCAATCACCATCGGTGGTAGGGTGAGATGATCCACCAACCAATCAAGGGGTTTATACCTTGATAAACTATGAACTCTATAATGATGTTATCTTCTTGCATATGTATCATGTTCTATGTAAGTATGATTTACTTCAAGCATCTTTTGTGCATGCCATATTGTTATATGGTACTCATTGCTTATGCCTATGCATTTCGATTATTTTGCTTATCATTTGTTGCATTGCATCCGACATATTTAGTATATTCAAACATTCTAACGCATACTCTATGCCTATATGATGTTACCATGTAGGAACTAAAGCTCCACTTGGCCATCATCCTCCTCTATATGGCTAGTACTATCTATTCAAGCTAGTTGGTGAGTCCTCCATTCCGAGGACCACGTCTTTGATCTTATGCTATACATTAAGACTCTCTCTTTCTTTGATGTATGTGACTATGAGGGTGACCCCAGTTGCTTGTCTTGGCCCCCACTAAGTATCTATATAGTAGAGGTGTTGTTGGACATGATATGTAATTATGCTATGAACCTTGACTCCCTTGTCTCTTGATTTTATATTATGAAGGTTCTCCCTTAGTCCCTTTTCCCTTTTTTCAATTCTTTCAATGCTATTTAATTGTTTTCATGACCAAGGATTTGTAATGATATCCTGAGAGCCTTGTTTGGGGTTCCTTTGGGTTCCCCATTCACAGGTCACGACTAGTCCCTAAGTCTAGGTCATGACATATGTATATGTGTTGATTTCATGAATGGTATCTATAGTGTTGGAAGTTGATTAATTGCCTCATTCGGGGGGGGGGTATTAGGCTTGTGCAACCATATTAAGGGGTATATACCTCATTTGCCTCACTCGGGAGGTAGTAGGCCCATGTAACTATGTTGGGGGGTTTGTACCTCAACTGCCTCGCTTGGGAGGTAGTAGGCTCGTGCAACCATGTTGGGGGTTTGTACCTTAATTGCATCGCTCGAGAGGTAGTAGGCCTGTGCAACCATGTTGAGAGATTTGTACCTTAATATCCTTGCCAAGAAGGTGCTAGACCTTGGTTACTAATGATGGTCTTTTCCTACACACGTAAAATGTTCTATGTAAGCATGTTTTACTACAATCATCATTCATGCATGCCATATTGCAATATGCTCACTTATTGCCTAAATATGCATTTCGATTCTGTTGCCTATCTCTTGTTGCATTGTATCCTACATACTTAGTACATTCAAACATACTAATGCATACTCTATGACTACATGATGTTACCATGTAGGGACCGGAGCTCCACTTGATCATCCTCCTCCTCCACGTGGCTAATACAATTTCTCTCAAAGGAAGTTGGTGAGTCCTCAACTCTGAGGACATACATCTTTTGATGATGCTATGTATTGACTCCTTTTATATTGGCTATTTATGAGTATGAGGCTAGGCCTGGTTGTTTGTCTTGGACTATCACGATTGAAGCCTAGGGTGTTGACGTGACACGGCGAATGGGGAGTCCAAAGGAACCCCAATCAAGCCTCTTTACTTGTCATAACACATCCTTGGTCACAAAAGCTTACAAAAGACATATATATATAAAACAAGGGCAATGGGGCTAAGATAAAACTTTCCAAAACAACAACATTACAAGACAAAGAGTTTACAAAATTCATATATATTAAAATAAGGGAAATAGGGCTAAGGAAAACATGGCAAAACAACAACATTACAAGATAAGGAGTCATAACTGATATCATAAATACACAACTTGTCCAACAAACACATCTAAATACATATATAGAGCGGGGCCAAGACAAGGTAATCGGGATCACCCTCAAAGTCGAATAGAATGTAAGAAAGTGTCAGAATATATAGATAAGAGAAAACATAACCAAGGTCCTCGGAATAGAGGACTCACCAACAAGCTCGGAAAAGCACCATCTAGCCATGTGGAGGAGGAGGAGGATCAACTCGGACACCGGGTCCAACATGGTGATATCATGTAGGAAAGAGTATCCATTAGTACGGTTGAATGTACTAAGTATATGGGATACAATGCAACAACAAATAGGCATCATAATTGGAATGCGTAACAATAGACAATAGGTATAATATAGCAATATTCCATGTATGATCAATGCTAAAGTAAAACATGCTTAAGTAAATCATGCTCATATAAGATGTCATATATGAAGAAGAGACCAAGCTAGCTTTCCATCCTTGGTTGATTGACGATGGTCACACCTCAATCATCTTGGGTGGTAAGGTGTAAACACCTCAGATGGATGATATTGGTCATACCCCAACCATCCTAGGTAGTGAAGTATAAACCCCTCACTTGGTTTGTGAGTAAAAATCCCCATCTTGGTTTATGATGGTCACAGGCCAATCATCCTAGGTGGTGAAGTACTAACCCCTCACATGGTTGATGAGTACAAACCCTCACCTCGGTTGAGCATGGTCTAATGTAAAAATTTATATAGAATTTATCATGTACATAAGCTCATTTAACAATTATAACATCATTCCTATCATATCTTATTCTTTGTACCTTCAATTCCTCAAGAAACCATAATCGGACATTTTATAAAATATTTGGCGGGTGTACAATGGGGGTATAAGACCATGCAATTACGAGATGAAATCATGCAAGAAAATATTTTGTAAAACCATCAATTAATAGCTTGTCACACTGCCAAGACATTTACATCAAGACTTATAATAGGTCCATGATATATAGCCCACAACATAGAAAAATAGTCACAACTTTACATAGCTTTAACATAGTTCATAGACATGTTCATACTAGTAAATGCATTTGTAAACTCAACTATAAATCATGCAATTTATGAAAAAGGGAAGCTTGGGTATCATAGGTGAAAGGAACCCATGAAACAAACCCACATACCTTAGGTGTAGAGTTGCTTGGAACTGAGATTGGGAAGAATGGAGCCTTAAAAATGATTTAGGAATCCAATCGTGTTCTTGGGTTTCCTTAAAATTGAATTAGGGCTTGATGGAGGTTCTTGAGAGGATTTCAAAGTGTGATTGAGATGAGATTAGTTAAATTGGGTCCTTAGGATTAGGGTTTAGGTCTTCTAGGAAGGTTAAGATAGCCTAAAAAGCCACAATGGGTCATTAGGATAATTAGCATTTTTGAAAATACCATTAGTGAACGGATAGAAAAATAGGCAAATTGTTGCCCCACTGAAGGCCCCACAAGTCATGTGGCACTCCACGGGTCATGTTTAGTGCCCGTGATAGGGTACTTAGTCCAAAAATTAAAGTTGGAATCTATTGGAAAAAAGACATCCCGTCATGACCACGGTGGCCTCCGGGGGTCGTATGGAGCCTCACGCCCCGTGTGGAGGCTCGTGGCACCATACTTGCTGCTGGAAAATGTTTCCCAATCCCCACTCCAAGGGCGATGACCTGTGTCATCTGCCACGACCCGTGTCGGTGGCTGTGGTCCATGTCTTAGCCTCAAACTCACCTCCATGCATGCCAAGCATCTCTTACTCACCTTCACGCCCCTCCTCATGACCAGTGGCAAGCCTAACAATGCGTGCCACTGGTCATGGTCCATGCCTTAGGCTCAAAATGGTTTTTTCCAGCCTCACATGCCTTACTCGACCCATATAAGCCACCACAACCCATATAAATGCCCGTGTGACATCACTGCACGGGAGGGTCTTACGAAAATGATCAAAACTCCCTTATCAAACCTCAAAATGAGGTTAAACCAAGTGCATTGTGAAGCTAGCTCAAAAGGATTTCATTTGACATGTTGTGGGCCATCATATCTGAATGTGCTCAAAATTAGGCTAGTTTAAAGTTGACCCTTGTATGAAACAACACCCAAAACTCAACTTTTAGGGAAGTCTTGAACTCATTTACGTACTAGGAGTCTCCCATGAACCTAATATGCCTCCAACCTAACCAAAAGAGGCTTGAAACATGGCTATACAAGAACATAAAGTTATGAGGTGTCACAATATCTACCCCTTGGGAACATTCATCCCCGAATGTAAAAGAAATGTATAGAAGGAAGGTAGCCATGAAGAGTTTTAGCCTAACATAGATGGAAGAAATGCATCTAAACATGATTTTCAAAATTCTCAACATGAACATCAAAATTTACCATAAAACCATGGCCATATAAACATGAATGCATGCAATGGCTTAAGGCCAAAAATTAATACTTGAAATCGCATAGAGGACTTATGATTAGTACCTTAGGCTTGAGTGGAGTTGAAAAGATAAGGATACTGCTTTTGTATGTCCGCTTCAGCCTCCCATGTAGCACTTTCGACTTGTTGGTTCCTCCAAAGGACTT